>VZSZ01002043.1:197024-258964 GCA_013398815.1 Ibidorhyncha struthersii | reverse complement strand
CAGACTCCTCCTACGATATCTGCCTTGTTGGCCCTCCCATTGATTCTTACCCATAAACACTCAACCCTATTGTCACCATCATTCAGTTCAAGACATTCATAACACTCCCTGACATACAGGGCCACTCCACCGCCTCTCCTTGCCTGCCTATCCTTCCTGAAGAGCCTATAGCCATCCATGGCAGCACTCCAGCCATGTAAGTCGTCCCACCACGTTTCTGTGATGGCGACTACATCATAGTTATCCTGCTGCACAATGGCTTCCAGTGCCTCCTGTTTGTTGCCCATGCTACGTGCACTAGTGTATAAGCACTTCAGCTGGGCTATTGGTCCCTTCTCCTTTTTACAGGAGGAAGCCATAATTGCAGCACTCCCAGACTTACTCCTAAGGAGCCCAGTTACACCCCCTTCACTTTTCAAATCTAGTGCCAGCATGCCACTTCCAGGCTTTTTGCTAGCAAGCCCAGGTCTATCCCCACCCCCCTTCAAATCTAGTTTAAAGCCCTGTCAACTTGCCAGTGTTATCCCTGACAATATTCTCATATCTCAATAATGAAATATTTTAAGACTTAATGAAAGTTAATTACTGAACTCCTATACTCAGCAGAAAATTTAAATTCAGTTCAGCAAAATGTTTGGCATGGAAAAATAAACTATAGGCACAAGTCAGTGCTACAGTGTTACAGTGTAACAGACCTGCCATTCATTCCGTCAGAGTTGCAGTCAATATTTCCATTAAAAAACTTGTTTATCAAGAATTTATTATGGGAGTTATTAAGCAGCTGTACCTCAAACTCACTTGGCAGTCAAAATTTTCTGTAAATTCAAAGAGCTTTTCTATTACTTATAAAAAAGAGAAAAAAAAGGGAAAAGCTGTTGCATCCCTTCACAAACACAAGATGGTTTTCAAAAATCGTATTTTCTACTCTTAATTCCCACCATCATATATATCTTTCCACCACATAAGTCATCCTAATGCTTGGTCCATTTTCCCTTTTCTGTGTTTCAACCCACAAGTCACAGTTTTATTTTTGACTGCCTCAGCAAGCATCCTTGAAATACCAGGAAATCTCATTGCTCCACTTGCCCTTCACCTACCAAAATCTGCTGCTGCTGAAGTAGACAACAACAAGTCCCCATCAATTTGAAATTACATCATCTGTAGCCCTAATCAGCCACTGACTTCAGAAAGGCAAATTACTGCATTTTTGAGGACACTGTGGCAACAGAAGCTAAAATCATAAACTTTGAAATGGCTTACACTCAAACAATGTTAAACTTAAGTCTGAACAGATAGCATCATTCGAATTGGTGGACTTCCTTTGGGGAAGCAACAGAATATAAGATGTTCCCTTTCTTCTGAAACTAAAATGCCTTTCTTCAATAAATAGAAATAACAACAAAATCATCCTCTACTGCCGAGACTGTTCTTAACACAGCAGGTAGATGTAACTACCTTAGGCCTAGCTACAGTTTTTCAAGGCACAATAGCGAACACTATTTTCCCACCTTTTGCACAGATAATTAGTACTTACTCCTTCTCCCAGTTCCCTCACCATTAAGGTAATACATATCAAATAATATTTTCTTCAGACCTGTGCATGCCATTTTTTAAATAACAGTGCTGACCTATGACACTTGGTAGCAATGCTTTCCAAAATTGCCATTGTGCATTTGACATATCCTAATCATCCAAGATCTACATTTGCTGCTTACAGTTACCCTATTCATAATGTAGATACATATAATTCTTAAAAAAAAAAAAACCCAACCCCACACACATACAAATTGGGCAACATTTACTTCATAACTTTGAAAAAGAAAGTTTGATCAAAAAGAAATCAATGAATTCATACATCTGAGTTGAGAAATATGTCATTTTTTAAACTATTGGCACAGGATAAAAAAGATTCTGCCTTTACTCCAAGGAGGTATGGCAGTCAGATTCCTCAACACATGCATCTTGGAAAACTAACCAGGCAAGTCTTTTAAAGCATAGCAATCAACTGAAAGAGTCATTTGACATCTCAAATGACAAACTTCAGTTTCATAGGTCAGACTAGTTTGGAACAACATAGTAACAAGGAAACTACTGTTCCTCACTGTTGTGCTAAGCCAAGGTGAAGACTTAGCCTTTGATTATCTACCAAGGCACAAAAGTTGACTAATTGGATTCAGTTCAGGACTGCAAAAAGGGCTGCTTCACAAGAAAAGCATCCAGTCAAATTGATCGAAAGAAACTTTGCTCTACCAGACTATAGGTACTAGTCTCAAAAGAACACATCAGCTATGTGAAGAAAGGAGAAAAGGAATCCACTAACATAGCAACACTTGAACAGACACTAAATAAACAATTTATTTTATACGTTTTGGACTATTACATTGGCAAGACAGTAAGAAGCAAAGCAGCAAATAAGTGTCAATAAAACTAAAGGATGACTACATTCTAAAGCGCAAACTCTATTATCCTTATTCTGCCTAGTAGCTAAAAAGAAGTCACCTTTAGTCTAACAAATCACGGAGATTTGTATTTCAAGGGCACCGCCCCTTTTTTTTTGTTAAATTTTAATTTTTTAAAATAGGTCAACTTAGATTCTTGGCATGGTGACTTTTTTTTCAAGCCCTAAAGCTACATCTAAAAAACATTACCCTTCAGAGTTCCCAGCTTTCAGGTCTGGGGACATCGTGATATGCTCCAGCAAGATTTCTGATCTGGACAATCAAGGGACCGAGGCTGCAGGGCACAACATACTGTACCACACACCATGCTGTACAATTGCTCTGTAATTAGAAGCAGACCAACCAAATACAAATAGAATCAAATTGGCTTCTTTTAAATTCTCTTATGAACTGCCAGAGAATCACTGGTTTTGAACTGCATTTATCAAAAAGGGTCTGGATTAAATAAATTAAATAAATAAAAATTTAAAAAAAGAGTAAGACACAAATTACAGCAGTAAAAGAATTAGAGGGAAGACACTAACGATCATCGTTTCAGCTGAACTTCAAAGACCCTACATAATTTCACTTTAGGTTATAATGACAGCCTCAAATTCTATCTTCAAGCATTCTTGGCAAACAAGCAGCTTTAGATATAAGACCAAAGGCAAATAATTACTAACCTTTCTACATTGACTGGCTTGTCAAATTTAAATAGAATATAATCCCCAGCAACTGGTGTGACAGCCCAGAAAAAATCTTCCCCTACATAGGTTTTTTCTAACGTATGCCCCTGGTAGACTTTTAACGATGTCGAAACCTCTGCAGGTGGATTCACGTGGATTTTATGCAGTAATGGTTTCAAGAAGTCTTTATCCTAATTGAAAGAAAAACAAACATCATGCTGGTCAGATAACCTGTTTTATTATGTTCTTTTCCCAAGTGGTTACACTTAAAACAAACACTTGCACAAAATGGAAAATGAATACATTACCCATTTTTGGGTGTATCACAATTTGTACCGATCTGGTGAACATGCTATTAAAGTAAAAAAATTAGAAAAAATATCCCCTAGCAAAAATCCACAAAAATAAACTGAGATTAGCACTTCTTATACTTGATAGTAACCATTTAAAAATCAGATTTCATTCCAACTGCAGCAATATACAACATACTTGAAAATGCCAGACAACAAGAAACGTCTGTTTTCTCCAAGGCTACTAAGTTTTTCATTTAATCAGCCTGCTCTACAAAGGAAGGAAAATTTTAGCTACTAACTGTGAGTTTCTGGATCTTCCCTGCTAGAGAGGAGTGGAGGCCAACATGCTGGAAAAGAGAAGGCCTGAAGCGTATCCGTAGGTTAGATTTCTGTCGATCACAATGTTTCTGAAACGGGGGCAGGGGAAGGGAGGAGGGTTAAAAAAAAAAAATAAAATAAATCACATTAGTAAAACCAACACAAGATTGCTGAGTTTTTACTGCAAGTATGGGACGTTACATGTACCAAAAAGACTCAACAAGAACCCAGACCTATTTATCCTGTTGTTCTTGTTTTCATTCCAGAAATCCACCAAGACTGCTGTGCAAATATAATACTGTTCAAGGTTCTTGCACAGAACCTGTTTATTCAGTCTTTCAGCAAGAGTGCTACTTGAGAAATGAAGGACCAAAATCCAAAGTTTATTTCCTGTTCAGAACCTTCTCTGTGACTGCTATCCAAGCAGTGGCGTTCTGCACAGCCTCAGTTGGGGTTACATGAATAAGTTTATTTTAGGACTGTTACACACAGAAGCTAACTAGAGCTTTGCTTTTCATCCTGCTGCATCCATCTCCACAGCCTGAAACAATAACAGTTACAACGCCTCTGAGAACTGTCTCTCCAAAGTCCTTTCTGGGATTAAAATTTTGGTAGGAAGAAAGACTCTTTCAGGACATGCAGTAACCATAATACATAGTACGTTAGCCTCCAGCTCACCAAAACCAACTCATTCCCCACCAGGAAAACATTTTAGAAGCTTTATAATAAAAACAAACTTACAGCATCTTTCTCAGGGTTACACACTTTCACCCAGAGGATATGGTCCAGGAGCCAATCAATAGGTTTCTCCTTATAAAACATAAATATGAACTCTACAATAAGAGTGATGTCTGGAGACTGGAACATTTTACCTGTGATGATATTAAGAATAATCAGAGTTATTTTAGATTAAAGATAACATTGTCTTTTGAAATCAGTGAGACAATAGGTAAGTTTGTGCCAAGACAAGAAATGTTAGCAATGAACAACTTGAAATCTCAACGTTACTAAAATCTCCATACGTTTCAGCTATGAAAAACTAAATAAAACAACTATTCAAATAAGAACTCATTGTAATATATCTTGGTGCTATTAAAATATTCAATGCATACTACAATAAATACAGTCTCCCTAAGAACAGAAATTGTCAGTCTGCAAAAACAGAGAAAGAAGATTTATGGATTCACGTCTATTATTCTCCATGCCACGTGTAGCATCTGAGACAAGGAGCTGTTGCAAGTGTTATCTGCCCAGTCACACAATTTCAGCGTTTGCAGGTACAAAAAGCAGAGACGGAACACTTACCACTAACTCCAGATCCTTCTACATAGAAAATCAAAGAGAAAGAAGGAAGCTACTAGAACATAACCAGAGACAATGCAACTTAAAAAAAAAAGAGAGACTTCACATACTAGCAACAGGATTTTTTTCTGAAATGCATAGGCCATCAGCAGTCTCATACTGAGGGCATTTCCAACTAGCCACACTCAAAGCAGTCAGCTGCCTAGTAGAAAGCATAAGTCCCTCCCACAAACAAAAACTGCAGAACATCTTCACCAAGTACTGCAATGACTTTGGGGCTTCCAAGAGAGCATACTGCTTGGTCAAGTATGGATGAACTCCTGGGTGGCACTGTGCTACACAATTCTTTGGAATCCTGCAAACTGTGAGACTTAAAGGAGGCCTTGGGAAATCTACTGTTGATGAAAAAAAGTCTATTTAATATAGAATCATAGAATGATTTAGTTTGGAAGGGACCTTGAAGATCATCAAGTTCCAACCCCCCTGCCATAGGCAGGGACACCTCCCCCTAGACCAGGTGGCTCAAAGCCCCATCCAGCCTGGCCTTGAACACCTCCAGAGATGGAGCTTCCACAGATTCTCTGGGCAACCTGTTCCAGTGCCTCACCACCCTCAGAGTGAGAAATTTCTTCCTAATATCTATTCTAAATCTACCCTCTTCCAGTTTAAAGCCATTCCCCCTCGTCCTATCACTACATGCCATTGTAAAAAGTCCTTCCCCAGCTCTCCTGAAGGCCGTCATTTGGGTACTGGCAGGCCATAATAAGGTCTCCCCGAAGCCTTCTCTTCTCCAGGCTGAACAACAAGAGCAACTATTTACCTGGTTGCGGAATACACTTCACTGCCAGTATAGGTGTCTGAAGAGAATGATGGCCAATACACTGGGCTATTTGGTTCAAGTGAATGCAGCACTTAAGAAAGGTGCCTTGTATGAAGACACTGCTACGAGGAGCAATGTGTAACTGGGAGTGGGGCAGTCCAAGACTGAAGACAAGTGCTTGTTGTACTAGGGACTGAGTGCCAACTAAACTCCCAAAGGCAGTTCCAGATTTGAGGGCAGAATCAGAAAACCTCATCAGGTTTGCGGATGGAGCCTGCCTCTACTTTGCTAGGCTGCAACGGAGTAAGCAAGGGAGAAAGACATTACATGACAATGAATCTCTTAGGAGGACATCAGCTGAAGTGATTCAGTTCTGCAGATGGTGCCGAGATGTGGGCAGTGCTGACTTAGGCATAGGCTCTTGGGGCACACGTGCATTAATGGGTCAGAGTTGAATGGAAGCTCTTCTCCAATGCAAGTTTTCTGTCTGTCCACACTTGGGAATTTTGTACAACACACTAACACACAGTACTTAGGCATGTGAAATCTTTTGGGTTGTTTTTTTTCCACTTGTACTCTATGAGGCCTTCATTGGCTTTTTAAATAACAAGTTCCACAAGTGGTAGAGGTCCTATTATTTTCTCCTTATACACTTAGGAAGAACAGCTGGAGCAGACATTAAGAACAGCTTCCTCTCTGAGGCAGCAAAAACACTTCCCACACTCATCAGAACATGGGATTTGGTTCTCATCTACAAGAGGATGAAATTCTTTGGAAAGGCCACTAAGGAGGTGTGTAGGCTAGTCTGGAGGACAAACAAATAGGGAACAATGTTTTGTATGAAGCTTAAAAACTATCAGCAGAATAGCATGCCACTTGTTGCAGGTGGCAATGAGTGGAAATGAAGAAGTAGTGCAAGCAGTCTACCTTATTTAGCCATTAAGAAGGATGGTCACATTTATATAAACAGAAGAGAGGATACAGATGAAGTATCACCCTGAACTAGTACTACACAAAAGATAAAAACTAAACTAGTCTAAAGTGATTAGTGATTTCCACTGTGAATATACATGCGGACTATCACTGAGAGCCAGATATTCACTTACTTCTCTTTCTTTTGAGGCTCACTGAAGTTTGCAATTCATAGAAAATTATCACAAGGTAGCATAAAAGAAACCCCAAAGAGCTGGGAGTTCAAACCCCTGTTGTAACAGGGATAGAAAATTTCTCTACTGAAACGGGTGACTGAGCCTGGCATATTATACAATATCTCAGAGTAGATACAGAATGCCAGGTTGACAGCTTACATATATTACCAACAAGGATATTTTTAAAGGAAAGTATCAAAGTTGCAGGGGCCCTGTTATGTGTGCTCTGACACTGCAAGGTATCAGACTCTTACATATGGAGATTTGCTTTGAGAATGACAGTATCTCAAATTGCAAGATCCTTTATTTTCTCAAAAAGAGGATACGTACCTAGGAGATCACCTAAAGGGCATAATCCTTTCCAGAAAACAGGTCTGATGCAAACTCATTCCCTTATGAAGTGTACAAAACTGGATAAGAACATAGCCAATGAGATAATACTTATTTTGGAATTCTGAGATGAGTTTGGGAGGTCTGAGCAAGGCTACATCATGATGCAGTGACATAAATATGGACAAAGCATCTGACAAAAGTCCTAATTGTTTCATCTGTGGGAATGATGCTATGTTCATAAAGAAGATCATTCACACAGTAGGGTGAAGTAAATGTGGTAAGACATTAACTGATCAAAGTCATCCCTTACAAAAACCTTGAATTTAGCCATTTATAAAGAAAAAACATTGACATTACTTGTAAGTGCTTATTGCAATGCAGTCCTCAAAATAGGCATCTCCACTTGAAAATACTCTGCAACTAAAATTTGAAGCTCCCACTAAACAAGGGACAACTCTACTAAACTAGGGACAACTGCAAAGCTTCCTTCTTTAAAGGCATAAGAAAGATGTTATGATTTTTTATTAGTATATTGACACTATTTATACACTATATTGTTGTCACATTGTTTAACATTATTTGTGGAAGTAAATATTTAAAAATGGGTAGGAAACAATCATATGATTTGTACAATGTTGTGTAAAATATTCATGCAGAATAACAGCTCTTTCAGCTTGTCACACTTCTAACTAAACGGGCTCCCAATTCTTCTGGTGATTCATCTCTGCCTACTGCTTTCAATAGCACAGGGCAGAAGAGAAAAATATGAGAAACCCTAATCAAACAGCAGCTGAAAAATGGGACTAGTCAGACATTTCTGGGATGTTTCTGGAACTGAAATAATCATTTCTAGATGACACCTGCTGAGGTAGTCTGTCAGTCACACTTGCTTCCATAGCAAGTGGACCTTTCCAAGTGGTGTCAGAGAGATGCACAATACCACATGACTCAGAAGACAAAAACATCCCCACATTATTGCTCCAATCTCAATGGAAGCAGACTGACTGAAGAGACAGTTTATCCTCTTCCAGGAGGTATGCAGAGTCACGCTGCTCTGGAATCCTTTTCTTCTTCTATCCAAGGACCACACTGTACACTTTTTCCTTTGACTAACTCATGAAGAGCACAAGGATTACAGTGTTCAGTTGTCATCTATGGTGAAAAGACTCTCACAGATCATGTCACTTATAACTTGAATGTTAAGGTACAGGATCTTTACCTACAATTAAATAAGCAGAGAACAAGACTGTAGCTAAGAGTAGGAATTTACTCTTTTCCCTAATTTAAGTTATTCTAATTTTACCTAAAATAGAAACAGGGTTTCAACAAACAAATTTTTTACTTCCACATGGCAAACTTGTCTAGGCACAGAGGCACTTTCTTCTGTGCATAGGTTGGCATACTACTGTTGACCATGCAGTCAGTCACCCCTGACTCAGGGAATAATCCAGCTAATATGGTGATGTCACAGGATGCACAAGGAACATCCAAGTGTAACTAGTCAGAATGTGCTAGGTAAGCATCAGCTGACTGTATGCGCGTTAGCATCTTCAGATTGAACTAGCGTCTCTACGTTATACTGCCCAGCACCACGGAAGGGTTCAACAGTGCTGGGAAAGCCTTCTCACTGTAATTGGTAATGATCACTGGGGCAAAGAAACATGCAACACCCTGGCTCCCAAGACAAGCCCTCATGTCCCAAGGACAGATACCCACATACTGCTTGCTGAAATGCTGTCACCACCTTCCACACCTAGCCTTTTCCCAGCTCCTCGCCCTTCAGTATAACACAGCGTCCCTCATCTATGACTTCTGTCTCAGGACATCACCAGGACAGCACAGCAGTACTGCTATGGATCAACATCCCACTTTCCTCCCCTAGAACACTCTTCCTCCAGCAGGTCAAAAACAGGCCTCTGCAGTGAAGCACCTGGTAAAACAGGTCTTCAAACCTTGGACCCCTGACTGTCCACAGCTACTCCTTGTGATGGAAAGAAGCCCACCACAACTCCTACTCCACAGATTTGACACCCCAGCCCCACTGAATCCAAACCAGCCAAGCCCTTGCCTAGCCTCTTCTGAGCAAGGGTAGCAGCAGAAGCCTGGCTTCCCTAGGGCATTGCCATAGCCCAAGAACAAGAAGTAGCATTTGCCAAGGTCCTGCAGTCCTGTGGCCTCCCATGCAGCATGCAGCTGCAGGTGAGAAAAATGTTGTGAGCCATGGAGCCACTGAGATACCATCCAAATCCAGCCTACAGATAGCCCACTGACCATCCCCAACATGCAGTCAAAAAATCATCAAGCCAAAGAGACCTAAGCAAAAACTGCAGTCACCACACACTGCGTCAAACCAAAGACAACGTGAAAGAATTGAAGCAATGGCTCATCTTGCATCGTGTTCATTCACTTGGTACAGTGCATAAGAACAGACATAAATCAAGGAGACTCTTCTGACAAAAGTTCAGGTTTCAGATTCTGGGTGCGTACTACCTACCCTTGGAAAGAAACTTCAAAATCCAAAAAATTTAAGATTCTAAGGTAAAAATCTTGCTCCATAAATCCCTAGAGATTTACAAAATGTGGAAGACTTTCTCCACACTATTTATCTATACTGATAAAAGTGAGAGCCAGGACTGAAAAAATAATATATTGTGGAACATCTGCTATTTATTGTGCCCTGCCAAGACTTCTATCTGATTTTCAGTCCATTTAAATGCTATCCTTAGTGAACTATTCTGGCGCTCTCAGTATTTTGTTGGCAAGTACAATACACACACAAAATGAAAAACTTTGTTTTCTATAGTTCTCTGAACTGCAGATATCTAAATCGTTCATTTGCATTCTTCTGCACAAGCATCATGTCAAGTGTATTCAGTCTACACCAACAATAATTTTATACCTGCAAGCACATATTCTAACTATAGTTGAAATCCTTCAATGTTATCCCTGTTAATGATATGCAAATTACTGGCATTAAAACCAAAACCTCTTTGAAGTTATTTAGATCTTAAATATTTTACTTGATCTACTCTTCCCCAAGCTTCAACTATGGGGACAGCTTAAGCAAAACTGTAATCAGCATAACTTAAAATAATCAGAATAACAGGCCTTAAAACATCAGGACACAGTGAGATTCAGAGGAACTGTATAAGACAGCCAAAATGCTGATTTCAGACTGCTCCATTAAAAGTCTGTGACAGCTGACATTATAGCCACAGCACAGAATATTGCAGATCCTCTGGAAAACACTTCCACGCACAGGCAGTTGGAAGACAAATCAATATTTCTCATAAAAATCTAGTAGGACTTTCCTATGTTGTGTCAGGAACTGCAGTGCAAACCAGAATCCAGAAGAGCAAAAGATGCGTCTCCTTCCACAGAGCTTCTTAGGGAAACAGCATACGTCTCACCCATTATTTATTAGATACTTGACAGCACTTCAGACTATGCTTTCAGTATCAAAAAAACTCAAAGAAAGCAACTTCTGCTCTGTGGCAGAGGTGACAGAATTCTATAATCTGGCTGTCAGCCCAAATAGCTGCATTTGCCGCTTCCTCATGTAGTACTTGCATAAATTAGATTTTCAGTTCAGAAACACACTATGACAAAAAACATTTTTACCTAGCAGACCTTGCAAGCTGATCAAGGTTCCCAATAGCTTACAGCGAATCAGCCACACCTCTCTTTTTTAGAGACTATTTCTAAATCAGTAGCATCTAGGCAATTTAGTGCTCTGCTTTCTCTCTTAGACATCTACACATAAAACTCATCCCCAGTTACAAACAACTGCTTTTGCTCTTCTCTATAGCTATCCACATTACCAAATTACCATAGTATCACTCTGCATCAAGATCCATAAAGGGAAAGTACAGATGAGGCAAATATACATTACTTGCATAAAATTTCTATACAGTATATGGTTACAGCACACCAATGTGTCTCAAAGCCCAAAGTTTTAGTCACTTTCGTGACTAGAAAGTTTTCTCTCAAAACATAAAAGCAGGATAAGTAGCTAAATAGGGAGAACAAAATCTAATTTAATTTTCTAGGTAGAAAAGTAACATTAAGGTGTGTAGCCATAGCTAAACACATCTGAAATTCTACTTATATCATCCAATTAAAAGGAGGCAAGCAAATATGATGCAAGGAACAAAGAACAGAGATGCAAGCAGCAGGAGCTAACAACTAAATTTAACTGCAAGTCTCTTCAGAGCTTACACGGTCTTACTTTAAAAAGTATATAGACAGTATGGAAAAACAACTTTAAAATATTTTTAAACAGTTGTGCTGGTGATTAAGCCGAATCTCAGTACTAAGAACTATATACCTACCCCTTCTGGCTTTGACACCATGCCCTCTACAGCAGCACTGAGAACATAAAGGGGTGTGAAACACACAAATACACAAATAGTAAGTGATCTGAAATACATCTGCATACGGTAGAGAGTGCATATCCTAAACTGTAAGTTGGTTTTATGCCCATTTTGACATGTCAGTCTTACAAAACAGCAATTTGTAAGAGTACGCTCTAGTACTTAATTAAGCAAATGGGGAATGAATGTAAATTACTTCTGTAGCCCAGGAACTTCACACACAATTTACATTTAAAGGGCAATTGGGACTGGAGCTAAAATTCTAACCCCAACTAAGCCCACAATTTAAGTTTAACTGTTCAAAAGTAGAAACAAAGCCTAATCAGATACTGGTATTCAACCAGTCTCTGCAGCTGCAGAATCAGAGAGCTGCAAGGGGCTCCCCAACAGAAGAGACAAGTCTATATAGGGCAAAAGCTCCAATAAATTATTTAAGTGCTTATTTCTCCATGACAGGGAGCTTCATTTCCTGTTTCTCCCTTCTACCTCTGAGGTCACAAAACCAGTCCTGTAACTATTTCAGCAACAGTGCACCTCTGTTGGTAGCCCAAGGCGACCAAGCAGATCAGTTATGTGGTGGCCAGATAGATAAGGAGACTTCCCTCTGCCCATTTCCTCTCCTCTTCTCCATTGTTTCTGTAGGTTAAACTGACAGGCAAGTGTACAAAGTACTATTTAGTACCCTAATAGAGCACGTTTAGGAGATAACTACTGTTTTCTACTCAGTGTATTTCTGAGACCCTGAAAGTCAGGGAACTATTGCCTCAGCAGCACACCTGATGCTGAGCTGGAAACAGGATAGTACTTGCCATTCACACAGTACCAGCCTCTTCAGTTCTGCAATCTAGATGCATGCCCACTGTTTGCAGCCATTATGGGTCACTAAGCTAAAACTGAAGCCATCCTCTGGAAAGCAGATCCAAAATAAAAACAAGAGAACAACAAGAACTTCCAAGAGAATGACAGAACTCAGAACTGCACTTTATCTGTCACATGCAGGATTTTCTTCCTGTTCTGAGCTCAACTTACAGCCTTTGCATTGGAATAATTTGTGTTGACTACATACAGAAATCTCCACAGTCTGACTTAGCTTTTCATTTTCACTTGTGTATCTCCAGCTTAGCACTTTTAAACAGATCCTGACACATCACTGCAGTAATGAAATAACCTTTTGATTTGTAAAACCCCTTCAAAACTTCTTTTTCATTGTTTTTTTTTTGTGTTAAGTCCACTACCTCTCAATAAAAAAAAATATTAGTGTAAGAGCAAATAACTATAAAGTAATTTCAACAGCTCTCTGGCAGTCAATCCACAGTTTGAGATGCTTCATTAGCTTCTCTCACTGTTGTTCATTGCAAATGACAGATAGATGCAAGCTACACCTAAGAAGGAACAGACTGTCATAACTTCTCCTTGATGGAGTATAAAGGTGGAGATAGAACAGGTTTTGCAACCAAGACAACAGATGCCTGCTGATTCTTGGAAATTTTGGCACAAACACCAATGAAGTTGGTTTAGGTTGCGTTAGTCTTCATGCTTTTTTCTCTTACTTCTTTGTTTTAATGGCAGCTAAATTAAAAATAAGTCATTGCTTGCAGTCTGACTGTTTGTATTTTTATAAATTAACTAAGATTCGGTTATAAAAAAGCCCTCTTTTCCAACAGTTTGAGTTTGCCTTGGTCATACAAAAGTATATGAAACAACTGGAAAAAAAAAGCCAACAACCAACCCATGAGTTAAACCAGACTTCCTAAAAAAGCCAATTAATTTCTACCTCTTGGTCCATTTCCAGTACAAAGAAGATAGCTTTGAAGTCAGATCGCTATTAATTCACAGAGTCTGAGGATGAATGTGCCCTTTCAAACTACTAAAAAGAACATTTTCTTACCAATGAAACCCAGTTGAGAAAATTCTAGAATCATCCAATCTTCAGAAGCGAGCTGAAGTGCAAAATTTTTTATTGTGCTGAAATAATTCTGCTTGACAACGATGTCATCTTCAAGCTAGATGAAGACAGCAGTGATACCAACATAAATTTTAAAAAGCACCAGCAAAGCAATAGGAAAAAGTACAGCTAGGAAATACTGATTTATAATATATTGCTAACTCACAGCCATATAATTCTAATGCAAGCACTGCTATAAAATCTAGATGCTACAACCAAGAATAACTATCGTAGGAATCACAGTCTGTATATTTATGGAGAACCAATCGAGAATCTTTCTGTAGTAAGAATCCACAAATGCATCTCAACTTATTACTTCAGAATATTGCTTTTCTAGCTTCTCTCTTCAGAGGAAAATCAACCATGAAATAATGTTAGACTAAGTGACATCATCAGTAGAACAAGTAGAATATCTGTATTATTTGTACGCAAGTGTGACTATTTTCTCACGCACCTAACAGCACTAAAAGAATTTCTCCTCCGAGACAAGAAGCTAAGAGACATGTTGTCTACAGAGGTGGGATTCATTTCACCTGGCTTTAGCTGTCCAACAGAAGAACCGGTGCATAGTCCAAACTAATCAGTTAGTCCAGGCAGCAGAACTGCCGAGGTGTGTTCCTTTAACTCATACTAAGTGCAGGCCACTGCTTTAAGGATCCTGCTTCTCCTGTCCTTTCTCCCAGTGCATTCACGCTCTCCCCCTTGTGCTGGCACTAATATTTGTGTGACTGCCTAGTTTCAAAAAGACTGTCTCGTGTTACTGGATGTGCAGCTTCCAGGACAGCTTTCTACTTCAGTGTCCTCCACAAATTACTTCCTCATATACCATAATCTCCATACTTAATGCCCTCCTTCAACTATGGAATTAAGTGATCTCTGTTCTGTGTAGGTCCTTCTGATGTGTCCAACAGCATAACTTCTGGAGAATCATTTGAAAACTTGTCTCAAAACAAAGAGAAAATTACCTGAATGTAATAAACCCCCTTTTTCTGGGCATACATCATAAGAAAACAATAATCCAAGTTTTGTTTTGTTCTCCATCTGAAATTAGATTAAAAGCTTAAGGATTATGAAAAAAAGTTATTTCAATACATGCTGGCAACGCAAAGTAAATCTCACTATGAAGAATGACGCATATTAGTGAAATGTTAGGACAGCTGCTTTTGGCATTGCTCCCTCAGGAAATCCTCTGTCTGAAAAAAAGGAACAAAGCTTTCGCCTTAAGCTTTAATACAGACATAAAACTGGTTTAACTTGAATCTGATTTTGTGAAAACTACCTGACATTTCACTAAAAACACATGTGAATTTTAAGTGGTAATTCAGCAGAAATTACTGGGTTTTACACTGTATTTCAGGAAGAAAAAGAATAAACAAAAAAGTATATCAAGTCTCAGTTCTCCTCCCATAATTTAACACTAAATTAATTCAACCAAGCATAGCATTAGGCTCTGATCATGCATAGAACAGCGTGCAGATAGGAATGAGATGGATTCACAGAGCACTTTTAGCATCCCCACACTTTCAAGGATTACAGTAAGAAAACATTTCAAGAATTCATATCTCACTTGCCATTTCATAAACAACAAAAGCGTAGGTGTGGGAGGAGATGGAAAAAGATCTGGGGGGAATAACTAACCTCACTCTCTCTTTTGAGTCTCCAAATGTCTCTTTCAAGTTTGTCAAGTCAGGATAGTAAGTTGCAGGAGGGGCTATTACTTCTACCAAGCCAGAACTGATCTCTGTAGAAAACCTGTAAATAGAAACATCCTAAAGTCACGAGAGATGCTGAGTTCTGCAGACTTCCTCCTTGCTTTCTGTTGGTACAGTAATTATGTCTGGTTACAATGACTTATTCAAACGAGGCATGTAAAATAAAAGTAATATATAAAAAAAATATTGTTTTCCTTAGCATCTTCTTCAGAGGAGTATAGCCTCTTGCGCAATAACCAGAATTCTAACTAGATTCTAAAAACTTCTTTTGCCTTCCTTTTTTCAGAACCTAGTGATATTTTTTCTATAGTTCTCTTTGAACATATGGAATACAAGGCCCTAACACAGATGTCATACATTTCCATTCATGTTAAACCAATCCCATCTGTTTATGTCACACTAAATAATTTAATCTTATTTATCGTTCTACAATTTAACTGACTGAATCACTGCCCTTTAACTTGTCATCAATTACTTTGTTCGAAAATCCAAACCTCCAAGAAACAAATGCATGATCTCATATTTCCGAAATACTTTTAATTACTTATCACAACCTGATTCAGGAAAAAACAAAACACAAACCCACCAATAAGCTAAGAAGTCCCCCATTAAAACTACAACTTACTCTTTTTCCAGGCTTGCAACAACACTGTTAACATAATCAAGATCAGTCTGGAAAAAAAAACAAACACAAAAAACCAAATAGAATACTTAACAGTTTTGGAGCTACACTTTAAAAGAACCCAGTAAAACAAACATTGGTAGTAGCTGTACTTGAAAATCAATTTCAGCATGTAAGAAGTAATACAGGAACATATCATACACATAACTATATCTTATGTCTAATGGGAAAAGAAACAATTTTATTTTGTAAACAGAGAGGAATAATATGTGCCTTGTATCTGCTTTTAACAGAGTTCTAATCCAACTGTTGGTATTTTCTTGCAACCTCTCATGCTCTTAATGACAAAATAATCACCGAGTGTTTGTGTAGAAAGAACTTCATATTACTGTTATGTAATAATATATATTAAAATACTACCAAGGAAAGCTTTCTGGAAAACAGGGCATTGAACACACACTCTTCTTTCAAAAATTTATCTCCTAAACTTTGCATTTAAAGCATGGATGCCCCAACCACAGACAGCAATGAAGATGCTGTTTTCCTGACTAGGGTTGCCTTTTTGCATCAGAGTTCAAACATAAAGGACTATCAATCCTATCAATCACCCAGTTCCTAAAGATGCACAGATTCTAAAAATTACCTGTTGGTTAAAATATAAATCGTGACATTCTAGAAAAGTCTAGATCACCTAACTTGCCAGAACTGGCCAATTATTCAACCTATTCACTTGGTCGTAAACATGCGTTCCAGGAAAAGAGAGTTTGTGAATTCATAAATGTGACTGAAAGTTCTAGTCTTTGTTATACTTACTAATCTATTAACTTGACATACTGTTTATCAGTTTTCAAAAGAAAATTTACAGTCTATAAATCAACTCAGACTCTGGTGGCTCCTGAGGATTCTGCAGAAATACCAGCCTTTGAAATGCTGGAAACAAAGGAACAGTTCATACTTTTTCTGATGAATTTGTAATGCAGATTACCATTAAAGGATTATACACACAAAGAATAAATCCCTCCCAAGCATTTCTATAGAACCACTAATCTTGTTTGATAAAGGTGCTTACCCTTTGATCTTAAAAATCACCATTCCTATTTTTAAAGATTTATTTTTATAAAATCCAACATAATGCCAGTGACGCACACTTTTCCAAACAGGACTACAGCGGGTTTATTCCAAAAGAAGGTTCTAAATACTACAAGAACATGTGAGTAGAAAGCATTTGTCATTTTTTCATACACATTTTCTTCATAAGTACTGTGCCTAGTGCTGGACAGAAGTTCTAATAAGCAGATAAGGTATTCACAATTTAAAACTCATCCTGCAGGGAGTTCCACACAAGCAGACTCACAGGTGCATACAGACCTTGATATATCATTGAGTCTTTAAATACACTTATGGATTGTTCATGCACAGTTTATTACTAGAATGGAGTTTAAGACATAACTACTTCTGCTGTGTATAACAGTTACAAATCAGTGATCCAGTTACCACCTAAAATTAATTTTAGTATATCCATCTTTAACGGAAATGTTATTTTTTTTTAAACATTAAAAATACAGAAATTGTTGTTTAGTCAGCATAGGAAAAAAACAACTTGAATTTCCAGTTGGCATACCAATCTATCCAGTAAAGCATTAATAACTCAAATACTTGTTAAACAGTCTAATGTAATTGCATAGAAAAATGTAAGATAGATATATATAAAAATATATACGCATACACACACAGAATAGAAACACAGCTAGTTTCTATATACAGTATTCCAGAAATTAAAATAAATGCCGAACTTCACCCCAGCTGAAGCATATATTTGGTCACAAGACTGTGCCTTAGCGCAAGTCTCCTTACAGTGAACATACTTTTGACCTATATTGCAGATACAACACGAAGCCTTGCTAGTGCTTTTAAAACCTTACAACACTTACACAGAACACATCACAATCAGAAAAAAAAAGAAAGTCTGGAATAAGAGGGTTTTTTTCCCTACTTAACCTTATTTGTTCATGTCCTTCATGCAAAAGGTTGGCAGTTTCCCAGACAGAGCTGCAATCACAATAGCTTCACATTAAAGAGATGCAGCTTGTAGATTTCCAACCTCGTATTGTAAATCTGTGCTGCTGTCACACAAAGAGAAGATGGTCTGGTCTAGCTGCACTGAACACAAGATATGGCAAATACCACTGCTGGTTTAGGAGGTAGTGGTCCTGCCGAATCAACAATCACTGCATCAGCATAGTGCAAAAGGAGATGCCACTTTTAGAATGAAGAAAAAACCCACTGATATTGAAAGAGTTGATGCCATTCCTGACATGAGCAAATGCATTAGAAACTTGATATCCTGCTATTATTTCTTGTATTAAGTTTGCTTGGCAAGGTGTTGGTAATGGGGGGGCTATAGGGGTGGCTAGAGGTGAAAAGCTGCTGGAAGCTTCCCCCATGTTTGATAGAGCGCATGCCAGCCAGCTCCAAGATGAACCCACCACTGGCCAAGGCCGAGACAATCAGTAACAGTCGTAGTGCCTCTGAGATAACATATTTAAGGAGGGGAAAATGTTGCTGCACAACAGCAACTGCAGACAAAGAGAGGAGTGAAAATGTGTGAGAGAAATGACTCTGCACACACCAAGGTCAGTGAAGGAGGGGGAGGAGGTGCTCCAGGTGTTGGACCCACACTGGAGCAGTTTGTGAAGGACTGCAACCCACAGGAAGGAGTCACATTGGAGAAGTTTGTGGAGAACTGTCTCCTGTGGGAGGGACACCATGCTGGCACAGGAGAAGAGTGTGAGAAGTTCGCCCCCTGAGGAGGAAGGAATGGCAGAGACAGCATGTGATGACCTGACTGCAACTCCCATTCCCCATCCCCCTGTGCCACTGGGGAGGAGCAGGTACAGAAAATCATGAGTAACATTGAGTCCAGGAAGAAGGGAAGGGTGGGGAGAAGGTGTTTTAAGATTTCATTTTATTTCTTATTACCTTACTCTGATTTTATTTGTAATAAATTAAGCTAATTTCCCCAAGTTGAGTCTGCTTTGCCCGTGATGGTAATTGGTGAGTGATCTCTCCCCGTCCTCATCTCAACCCATGAGTTTTTTGTTATATTTTCTCTCCCCCATCCAGTCGAGGAGGGGGAGCAATAGAGCAACTTTGGTGGGTACCTGGCATCCAGCCAGGGTCAACCCACCACAATTTCTAAATAAGCAGTTGTATTTCTAACTACCAGCAGCATCTGAGATTCACAACCAGGATTTCAATACCAAACTATTCCCCTTAGGGTAGCAGGTTGCCATCTTTCCACATCACAACTTCCAGAGGTAAACAACTCCTCTCATTACCCAGCCTAACACTAAGTGGGATCTTTGCCAACACCCTTCAGCTGTGGACATGTCCCAGGAAAGTGACACTTGTAAATTATTTCACACAATCTCATGAAACAAATATGAGAATATGCAATACATTTGATCAAGCTGTAACTATAGCCAAGGAAAGAGTTAACTATACAGAAGACTTTGCAGGGTAACAATGGAAGAAATTTTGAATAGCCAGATAATTGCTAAGGATCTTCCATGCAGTATCAATAAATTCAGCTGGTAACTGAAAAGTGTGAGGAAAAAGAAAATATTCTATTATTGACAAAAATCTATTCCCCATTTTTGAGGAAGAATGCATTTACTGCCTTGGCAAAATAAGACCTAAGGTCCTCTTTATCAACCTACAGGACACAAGACAGCTGAAAATAATTATGAACCATACATAACACAAACGAGTAATACCCTTGTATTCTCCAAGAACCTTAAACAGGACAAGACAAATCCAGATTAATCAAAAGGCAGTCATCCATGAAAGAAAGTGTAACTGTTCTTCAGGCTTCCAGTGAAGATCATCTACTAGATACCAGGTTGACTTTGGGGCAGGTACAATGAACTTAAATTCTGTTTCATGGTATCAGTGCTACTTGCAACTATTGAAACGAAATGTCACTGCATAACCAAAGCAGCACAACCTGTAAGGCTACAATTATGATTATTTTTGTCTGCCAAATCAGAAGGCAATAACAAAAACAGAATTCTTCCTTAGTAAAACTCTTAAGGTTGAAGATTAAATAATCCCTAGGAGTTGGGACCCAAGAAAAAGAAGCAAAATCAAACTTTAAGAACTAATCCTTTTAAAGCGATTAAAGGCAAAATTGTGATAGGCCACAACCAAAGAGTTAACAGCGGCAGCCACAAAGATGCATTTTATCAATGAATCACATGCAGCCTTACAAACAAGTTTGTCCTGTTAGGTGGATCTCTGGGAACTAATGAAAGGCATAAGTAGGGCTGGTTTTTTCAGTATTGGCAGTTCAAATCTTTCTGCCTGTTCTTTCTTCCTACTCACATGAAATTCCTCATCTCCAAGATGAAAGCAAGAAACACTTGGAGTGAGACAGCTTCCTTTTTTCATTCATACCAGATCAGACCAAAAATTGATCCAGCTCAGCATCTTGCTTCCAGCAGAGGCAGCCATGACCAGATACATAGCAAAGAATAAGAACATGGCAAGCATATGCAACACTCCCTCCTGCTACCATCTGTGCTCTGACTACCTTCAATTCATGTTACTTCCTGAGACAGATGTGATTTTGTGTATTTAATATTCCTCAGTAGACTCCTCTTCAAGGTACTTCACACCAGTACCCCCTTGAGCCTATCTAAACTTTCAGTGAGAAAAGAAGATTTTAGCTTATGAGATCTATGAAGTTTCATAAGCCTGTGAACATGGCAACATCTAAGGTTTAACTCCTTGCATCAGCAATTTTGACAAGACACACATATAGAGTGCTTTGATGAATCTCTCTAAAAGAAAACCAAGAGTCCACTGTGGAACAAACTAAAGTTTCAGACTGTCAGTGAAATAAGTTTTTAAATTTCTTCAGGTTTTATAAGATGCTGCCCAACAATTCTCTAAAGTTTAGGTGAGGTTACATTTCAAATTTGCAATTATTCTAAGGTTTGTCTGAACAAACATTGTTATTCATAAACACACGAAGAACCAGAGCAGCAATGAACTTTCCAATCTTTTTTATTGATTTGAGTGAGTGTGTGTGTAACAAAGTAGTAGAATGTATTGGATAGCAGAAAAAATGAGAAGTTAGAAAGTTCCGATTAACAGCTAGCCAAACTGTCAGACAAACCCAAGATTTCTAATTTTAAGAATCAACTCTTCTGTACTGTTAAATCCTACCTACTTCATATCTTCAAGAATGACAGAAGGTGGACTGTTTCTCAAAATGTAAGGAAAGTCTAGACTTCTAGAAGGGACCCATAAGGATCATCTAGTCTACCTCCCTGCTCCTTGCAGGACTGCCTAAAACTAAACCATATGACTAAGGGCATCATCCAGACGCTCCTTGAACTCTTACAGGTTTGGTGCCACGACCACTGCCCTGGGGAGCCGGTTCCAGTGACCAACCACTCTCTCTGTGAAGAGCCTTTTCCTAATGTCCAGTCTGAACTTCCCCTGACACAGCTTCATTCCATTTCCTCATGTCCTACCACTGGTCACCAGACAGAGGAAATCAGCGCACACCCCCTGCTGCCTGCCTTGAGGAAGCTGTAGACTGTGATGAGGCCACCCCTCAGCCTTCTCTTCTCCAAGCTGAACAAGCCAAGTGACCTCAGCTGCTACTCAAGTTTTGCCCTCAAGGCCTTTCACCATCTTGGCTGCCCTTCTCTGGACTATCTCTAATAGTCTGATGTCCTTCTTATGCTAAGGCACCCAAAACTACACACAGTACTCGAGGTGGGGTCACACCAGTGCAGCGTAGAGTGCAATAAATAGGGTGTGTACAGAATGGATCTTCCTTCCCTTCATATACCTCCCAGTTCTCAGTAATCGATAGTTTATAATTCCTAGGCCTGACTGATATCCACGTAATTTTATTCAATAGCTTCTCCTGGATCTGATCTTCATGAATTTGTCCGATTCATTTCAAAACCCATTTACTCACTTGTCTTTCACAATACCCACTAGCAACAAGGTCCACAATTTAGCTACATAGAAAGTAAAAAACATAGTCTCCATTTTAGATTTTGCCTCAATTTTATTTAGCAGCACCTAGATTGCATCTGTACCACCATGTCAAACTGAGAATCATTTCTATCCACATATGTAAAATCTAAACGAGCAAAACAGTGAGTCCAAACAGGGCTGGAGCCAGACTGACACACAGGCAAAGCAAGCACACAAACATTTCGCATCAGACCGTACAAGACACTGTCTTGTACTCTGGCAGCACCAACAAGACATGGTACTGCTAGAAGAAACAAAAATAGCCTTGAAGTTCAGACATCTACATTCCATTGTAAAGCATGGGATTCCTGTCCCCGCTTTTATTGCTTGTCTCACCCCTCCTGCAACAACTTATCTAGTGATAATGTATATGTTACAATTTGAGTTCTCCTCAGTTTGCCACTAAGCACTACTCTTACTTTAATTCCCATGACTTGTCAACCCAATGTGATCAGAAGTGATAAACACTGGACTTTGGCAATATAAAGTGTAACAGAATGGCAGCTGCCATGAAAACTTGAACTGCGTGCATCAACATTGGCACGTCGCTAGTGAAAAACTTCATTTTCACATTAGGTTCTCCAAATGGGGTGAAAAAACAAAACCAAAATCACAAAAAAGCAAGTAAAACATGACGGAATGCCATGACACAGTGCACAAGCAATGCAGTTGTACCATTTTCTTGTTCTAGAAGTTTGACTTGCAACCTTAGCTTTTTTTAAAGCTATAGTTTTCAAGATGCATACTGAAATGCTCTGCAAAACATACAAGTTTTAGCAGTTGACTCTGCTTTGAGCAAGGGGGGTGGACTAAGTGATCTTCTAGAGGTCCCCTCCAATCTCAGTGATTCTCTGAATCTCAGATCTTGCCTTGACAGACCAAACCTCTGTTTGGATTAAACTTCTATTTCAGTTGTCAAAAAGACCGTTTTAGGAAGAGAAGTGCACAAAGAAGCAGAGATGGCACTAAAATTCCAAAGCCACTAGGAAGGGAAATTAAGATGCGGAATATCAAAATACTATATAAAATATATATGTATACTATACAAAATACAAATTCAAGAAGAGAAGCTACAGGGAAATTCAGACATTAACTGTACATTACATTCTAAACACTGTGGTTTATCTGGGCTGTTAGATTATCCAGATCTTAATTCTTAAATGAAATCTAATATAGGTAAGTCTTAACTTACTCAAGAACATATTCAAAAAAAAGAAGAAAATCCCTGGGAAACAACCACACTAATCTGCAAAGCATGGCCATTTCATTGCTTACTAATTTATACAATTTTATTTGATCTTTCATCATCCCTGTAGAATAGGGGTGGAATAATTTTACAATGTATTTTCAATAATAACAAACAATGCAAAATTGAACAGCCTCCAGAAAAGGCAAAGCAAACATATATTTGCCTTGAAATGGTGAAAGTCCATATGAATACAATTACCCATACACAAGGCATTAAAATTCACATAGGAAAAAGCAGCCACTAAAGTGGTATTTGGACCTATTTTTGGATATTTATGCAATGAAGAAAAAGCCCTAAGGAATAAAAGTGCAGCAGTGGCTTCCAGTAGTTGCAATAGTGTATGGATATAAATAAAACCTGGGGAAAATCTGTTAAGAGTTCAACAAAGGCAGCTGAAAAAAAAATTATTTTCAGGAATACAGTGTCTGCTTTCAGATCTGAAGCAGCAAGTTCAGGGAATACATATATAAATACAGGAAACATGATAACAAGATGCAAAGCAAAAAACAGGAATGCAGAACACTGTCATAACATAGCCTTCTAATGTTACATAAGCAAAATGTAGCCTTGTGTCCTATATGAGCTAATGACTTCACCCCCTCTCTTACTGAAAGTCCCCACTCTGCCACACAGGTAAGAGATATCCTGCTCTCGCCAGTCATTTTCATTATTAACCCAATTCAATTCAGGACAGGGTTCCACAATGCAGAGCCTTTGGCAGAAACAGCAGGAATACAAGTATATTCCCCTATCATTCCACTCTCGTTTCTCCCTACGCTTGTGTCCAGCATGTCAGTTCCTCAATCATGAGGGCATACATCCATATGGATTGTGAACCACAGCACCACATCAGAGAACAAGTTTAGCTTTTAAGAAGGCCAGCCAGAACAAAAATATCAAGGGATGATTCAAAACTGGACATTCGGATGCAAGTTATGTTAGTGTCATATAGCCTTCTACTAGTTTTGTGCATATTACAGATGAAGCCTGGTATGTAGAGTCTGAAAGAAAGCAGTGTATGTGGCCTGGCAACCTGAGGAAACTTCGTCTTGTCCTTGGGTACGCCTGTAAGCCATTGAAAAGGTCTAGATGGTTTGCTTTCCAGAAGACAGGTGGTAGTTGTGCACAGTCAAAAGCACCCTTCTATGATGTGTGTTCTTTATTTGGAGGACAGAAGGAATTTGTCCTCATTATCTTTAGACCAAGGCAGACCACAGTAGCAAAATTTGGTAGCGTTGTCCAAAACTCAAAGTGTCAATTCAGTCAGTCACCCAGGTGTGAAGTCACAGGCTACAGTGCTTCTGAAATAAGATTATTATTGTTACTTTCCATCTCACAAATACACTAGATGTTACCGAAGAGATCAAACACAATTCTGTCTGTTAACAGTGATGTTCCCCTACCAGAAGCATCAGATAGTTATTGTAGCCCAGGTGCATCTCAGAAGGTCTCTCATAGACAGAGAAGTATTTCAGTCATTCAAGTCTACGGCTTGATAAAAGAGCAGAATCCCAAATTTTATCTTTGTGCTGAGATTCTAAATTTGTCTCAGGTACATGAAGTTTTCAAATCCTGTCAAGGATCTTTTCTGAGATCTAAGGAAATGTTGTTATCACTGGTTTAATTCCATATAAAAACTTTGGTAGTCACCGCCATGAAAAGAGGAGCGTAAAATGCTACAATGGTGCTCAGTATCAGCGGTCCACACTCTTTGGGTACCAAAGCTTAGATGCCAAAGAAGCAGGGATTGCAACAGCAGCTTAAATATCTCAAATCTCACTGACAGGCCAAGCTACCCTTCCAGATATGAGAGTTGGCAGTATATCTAGAATCTGTGTTCATTCTGATCAGTTTTGAGTGAGATGTCCAAAACAAAGGCTATCATCTGTGTAGGCTTCTAAAATTACCTGGTGAAGATAATGTATCATTTGGCACAACAGCCTTGTTTAGCTTTGATTTTATTTTATTTTTTTAAATATATATATTACATACATAGGTGTATATAAGATAAGATCTATTGGTCCTCCTCCAACTCAAGATGTGCAGTCAGATCTTTCGAGGATTAGGAATACACTCTCCAAGGCAGCCCCAGGAAAGGGCAGCTCTCAAGTTTTCAACAATCAGCAGAAAGAATGGAACATCTCTGTAGCCAGGATGATACTAATACATCTCGGTTGAGAGCAAGAGACACAAAATACTCCTCTGCTTTCTATCAAGAGATCTGCTCAAAGACATCTATAATTCAGGCCCAGAGCAAGAAAGGGTGAAAATACAGGCTTGTTTATTTTGCTGGAGTTTTGCATATTGCACTCCAATGTTAATACATCCAAAACAGGTTCAGCAAGGTTTGACCCAGTATGTGTACTCAGTGTTTAATTTGCTAAGGCTTTGTTCATACCAGCACAGGATGGTAGCTTGCTGGGTGCTTATGTCACACTGACCCAACCAGTACAGGAACTTTCCAAAGAAATAATATAGAAAAAAAAGATTCTCCACATAAGGACAGAGAAAACACTACTGAAGATCAACATCTTTTAATTTAGCAGCCACTGTTTATATAAAGAGATGACATGGTGACAGTAAGAGATACTCAAGATACACAAGTTATTCTAGCCTAAAGTGAATTGTACGCATGGGAAACAACAGAGTAAGATTTGAATAAGTAACACGCAAGAAAGTGTAACATGCGGACTAGTGCTCCAAGAGCAAACGGCTGGTCAATTACTGCCTAGTTAAATGTAATCAGCAGTGTACAGAACTAGCAAAGTGCTTTTGCATACCTGTAGTGTCTTCTGATTCTTACTGAAATAATTTGTCTTTCTGGTATTTTTGGTCAAATCAAGGGCTTATAGTCTTTCCAATATACACTGATTACTGTTTGTACAAAAGATTGTGCTGAGTGCAGTCACTGATTAATGAAGTGGACTGACAATAATTGGCGATATATTTAGAACAAGCCTAAGATGCATTTTCTTCATGGCAAATGAGATCTACACACAGGAAAAAAATAAAGCTGTTTAGATACCAGAAAAGTATTTTAATTTCTCTCATATTCAGTAGCATGTGTGTGTATATATGTCTGTTGCACTATGATGATGTAAAGTAATTCAAAACCTGTTTCCCATGTTAATTACAAACCCTATTAAATAAAAATACTAGACAACCATTTTAATCTGAAGTCCATAGTTTCTTAAACCTAGAGCCTATAGTTTATTCTGAAAGCAAGTTCTCACGCAGAGCAAGTTTGAGATTTGAATCGCTTGTTTCAAGTCACCTGATGAGCCTATGAACTAGTGAAGGGGAATGAAAAGATTTTTAAGTATAGAGGTATAGTGAATCATGCCTATTTATTAGTCATCCTAATTAATACCTGCAAATCATTCTGCAATAAGTTATTTTAACAAGTTGGAGAATACAGACATGTGTCAGTTAGTAGCACAATTGCACAGTTTACTGTCAAGAAATTCTAGTAATAATTTAAATTAGTGATTAGATATCACATCAGCTGAGATATTTTAGAATTCCTTGAATTTCCAGTATGGAAGTTTACTATGTATAATTACATTACTGAGAAATATCCATACACTAAATAAATATGCAGGTGCCCATTTAAGAACCATAATGCATCTGTATTTACCAGCTCATCTACTTACACTGTTTGTGCTGTTTGAAGGTGGCCATTAGCCTTAATTTTCAACTTGTTTTCTAGTAAAAGTCAGATTTATAAGAAAGGAATGAGATTGAACTGCTACGAAAAAATAGCAGGACTAAAAGCTTTTTAGGGTGCTTAGCACAAAGAGATTACAGTCCATGATTATGGCTCCCAGCAATGCTTCTTAAAAACTGTCAACTTGATTTCTCAAATAAAGTCAGCAAGAAAATACTAAAATCCTTTTAAAATACCATTTTTCATATCATTTTCTTGTAAAAAACATTTTTGTAAAGTCTTGCACTTTTTCCTTTTGTTGGTACAAGCTATAGACAAAGCACAGATAGTAATTTTAAGCTTCTTAGAAAAGTTACCTAACCCCACACTATGCAATTTTAAGTACAGCAAGAAATTGTCACAGAAGTTGAGCACAGGTAATTTTTTTCCAGAAACTTTTGCCATCATTCTTAATGCAAGCATAGTTGGTCAAAGTTCTAATGTATTTTTAAATAAGTCTTCATTAATGCACACATGTCAATCATAGCGATACTCCAACACATTTTAGGCTAGGAAACCCCAGAGACAAAGGTATTTTAAAAGCTAAAACCCTTTCTTTTGTGTAAAGAGAAACAGAAGTCCACCAGGGCAACAGGCCTTCCTTCAAATAGCCAGAGAAAATGCTTAATAAACCTACACTTTTCACCTTGCAGAATGAAGCTGAAATATACAGCATATCTCAGAAAAAACACAGCATAGTTCAGGATTAAGTATTTACTGTACCACACTATTCATTGAAAGAGTAATTACAAAGCAAACTACAAGATACTGAACTTAAGAAAATATAAAACATGGTCAAAGAAACAGTAAAGTAGGGAGACAAAATTGGATGGAGTAAAGAGAAAAATGCAAATATAAAGGAATGGTTATAACAGGACAAGAAAGTAAGCTTAGGTTCTTCAAATTTTCCCAGATATCCATGACTTGCAGTGCTCATAGACATGTGAGTAAGCACATAGTGCTGCCCTCAAAGAGACAGACACAGAGATAAGATACAGAGGGTAACAGTATCCCACACCTGAGAAAACCACACCATTCTCCTCAGACACAGAAGCAAGAGCTCCCGTATGTTAAAATGTTCAGTTCCTTCACCGTCACTTTCGTAGAATTAGTCACAAGATGAAAGAGTATTTCACACCACCTCAGATGAAGAAAGTTATTTAGCTATGGAAGACTCAGGTATAGCAATATGTCTTGTCTAAGGCAACAAGAAACTTGTGCAGTTGGGGACAGGGTGTGGATTCTCTTCACTTCTATTCAAAGTTTCACAGAAGACAGAATCCAATGATAATATACAGTCTTCATAGCTCTGACCTCCTTAAGCAAAACAAAATGAAACTACAGTTTTAAACCTTGAAAAGAAGCCAAACTAAAAGGCAATAAAATTACTCCAGCTAATACATGAAGAAAACCTCAGCATTCCAGTAATTCAGAATGAATTCTGTTCTCTTGGTATTCTCAACCAACGGATGTTTTTAAGAGCATTTTCCGCAGAAAAGCGGTATCTATCCTGACAGTCAGTTTTTGACTGACTGTCAAGAAAAAGAAAACAGAGCAATTTATATTAGAAAAACATAAGAATCAGTTCTCAGGTACAGGTAAAGTTTACAAACTTTTCAAGCAAAGCTTTATAGTGTGCTGATAATACAACTAGAAGTATTAAAATGCCTATCTGATTTTCCACTGATTCATCTTTGAATGGACACTGGCTCAAGGATTAAAACCTTTTTCACAGTTACAACTAAAGGATTCAAATTTTCATTTGTGGGACTCATAAAACACTGTTTCAGTAGAGCACTACATGGTTAGATGGATGAAGGTCAAACATTTATATAAATTTCCCACTCTCAAAGTCAGAATTTTGAGAAAAAACACACAGACAAGAATACATATATGCAATTCCCAGCAGCAAATGGAATTATTTCTGAAGCATTCTATTGTTTTCCTAAATTTGATTTCCACTAAATCAGAGCCAAACGGATCAAACTGTCCAACTGAACACTGAATTCATCCATGAAAAAGATATGGACTTACAATATCCACACTGTCCAGAAAATAAAATCAGTAACAACCTGTGCCTAACATCTCAAACTGCAGCACTCATTTGAGGAAGGACTAAGCAGCAGCATGAAGAGAATGGGAAGAATCCTCCCTATAACACCAGAGTACCTTAGCTGTTATTTTGATGTTGAAGGAATATGGTAATTAGCACATCTCTGTCACTATGTATAAACATCAAAAGATTTGCAAAATAACCAGTCTATTGAATCTATGTTCACTATTCCCTTGATAAACAGAAAAAGCTGGGCTCTTCAGGATCGTTTCTCTCAAACATAAGACTGACACTGTCTCATTTTCACGAAATAAGACAGTCACCTGTCTCCATCTTGAAGAGAAAGTAGATCCTCATCAGTTCCTGAAAGGAGTTGTACTGGTAATTAAAAGGCAGGTTAGAAACTGTATAAATACATTTAAGTGATTACCTCTCCTATAAAGACAACCATAACACAATCCAGTTTTTCTTCAGGGGACAGCTTATCAATAAGGGAGTGGAGAGTTTCTGTAAGGTAAGACTTGACTTTTCTTTTCACTGTAGGTATTCCCATTACAATGGAAACTGAAATGAAACAAACCAGAAATGTACTTTCAGTGACTGCACACACAAGATAGAAACCAAAAATCTTATCTTGTACTAAAGCATTGCTTAAGAAAAGCGAAGAGTTAAAAGATGGAGATAACAGTAATTAAAAAGTTTAAAAATATACCACCAATCATCAGAAGCATGATTAACATAATCACCACCAACACAGAGCAAATACAGCAAACAAAAAAAGTAATCCTAGACATGCCAGACTACTGCATAGGTAGTACCAACGGTACAACCATAGGTACAACTACTATGGTTGGTTGTACCAACAACCATGGTACTAATCAGATAAGGTGTACCGGGACTTAGAGTGATTAAACTCCCTAACCTGGTTTTATTTTCAAATTGGCATAACCATTCTTCACAACTGAAGTATTTAACTTCTCAGAAGTCATCTTTTAAAATGACACTGCTGAAAAAAAAAAAATCTATTACTTTCCTTGCACCTGATTTGGGGTCTTCTAGAAAAACAAGTCGAAGTCATCAGGATTGCCTGGAAATTCCTCATTGAAATCTCTTATCCCTGTTAAAAGCACCTCAAACGCAAAGCAATCTGGCCCCAGCTACAATGCTATTAACACCATCTTTCAGCTGGCCATTTGACTCCTGTGTTCCTTAGCTTTCCCACAGCCTTTCTTCTGCACCCCATTCCATACCCAGGGCTGGCTACCTACTAGGAACACAGCAGACAGCAGAAGGAACACAGTAAAAGGATAAAACAGACGTCATGAAGTCAGCACCAGTGTTCTGAGCCATCTGTGTGAAATGATTTACCGCATCATAAATACATAAAATCAAACAACTATTTAAAATTTTGTTTACCCTTCCTTATAGACCCTGTTTTGCCTAGCAACTACACATTAAGCAGCTTTGCATTTTTAAAACAAACACTCAAAAAGCACAGTGACCAGGAAAGGGGAAGATGGGAAAAATAATTTTAACTCAGAATTTCCTTTCTCTTCTTAATTAAATAAACCTGATTCCTTTCTATTTTGTAATTTCAAACTTCTGTCATATATTCCCAGTGGGATATAATACAGACTTCCTTAAAACAATAAAAGAATATGAGCCTTTTCCTTCCTGAATAATAACATTGAAATAAGTAGTGTTTATAGTCAGAAAAATAACCCTATGGCTTCAGTCCACACATTTGTCACACAGGCATGCCTTCTGTTAAAAGAATGAGCAATCAAGCTTACTGAAGTAACAAACAAAAAAAAAATACAGGCCAGGAGCAACTAATGCTTCTTTCAAAAGCAAGGAGGAGGAGGAAGAAAAAACAAAAAACAAAAAAAAAAAAAAAAAAAAAAAAAAAAAAAAAAAAAGAGAGGCCTAGAGCACAATAACACAAGCCCTTCAAGTCAGATGGCATACAGAGAAACAAGGACTTACTGGTGCAGCCTTCAAGCTTAGACACACACACATATGCTTTGAGGTATATCAGTTTGGTTGGGCTTTATAGAATTTATTTTCTAGAGCTCCAAGAGTAGGATTCCATGGAGCTATCCTAATGACCAAAGCTCAGAATTTGTGAGGATTAAAAAAAAGCATTGATTTTTTTTCCCCTTCAATAAATGTCCACATTTTATTGATGCAATAGTATCTGATTATCCTAGTTCTCCCAACTCTTGAGTTATACATTGAAATATATTGTTCAAAAAGCCAGAAATATCAACTCTAAAATAATTATATCCATGCATGCAAGCTCCTTTCATCTTGGATTCGGTGGGAGTTCTGAGAGATATCAATATCACACAAGTTAAATGAGATGTCCTTGATCTACCAAGTAATGCCGTAAATTATATTAGTAAAACTAGAAAGTCCTCCAGATATAAAATGTAAAGTAAACACCATATCAGCATACCTCCTGTCCTTCCAAGGCCAACCTGCACAGAAGGTTGAAGGCTTCCTTCATTTTTCAATAAATGAGGCAAATGGTAATAAATATTTGGCACTTGAAGAGATTTTCTACTTGTTAGCTCTTTTAACAATTTCAGCGTCTCATCTGCAAACATACATGAAATCAGTAATGCAGAAAACAAATAATATGAAGTTTTATGCAGTGGTAAACAGTACAAAATTACAAGCTTGGTCCTAACTTAAAAACAGAACAAATGATGCATTTTACTCAGGCATTATATCTTGTGTATAAAGGACATCTTTTGGCCAAGACTATTTTCCACTCAGTAACCTTGCTACAGATATACTTAATACTTACCTGATCATTTAAGCCTTAGTGTGTAGTCACAGAAGTAAAGAATGCTCTGTTTACTTCAGTGTTTGGGGTTCACCCCCACAAATTAATCAAAATGGGAGGCTTATTTACCCAGATTATTTTTTACTTACGCTTACAGAGCTTATCATCATATAGTGATGCTACTGCAAATAACTTTTCAAAGCTACAAATACATATTGGAATACACTGCACATACAGATACAAACCAAAAATAGTATTGAATATACAATTGAGATTGAGTATTTTTGCAATAAAATAAATGCTAACATGAATTTAATTTAGTCCATTAGAGTACTCAAAATAATTCTTGCTCTTTCTAGAGTAACTGCCTCTCAGGATGTCCAGGTGGCTCTCAAAGTTGCAAATAACATTTTAAAATTCCCCTGCTGTGCACATTAATTTTCTTACATCGTGTGAAAACAACTCTTATTTCAAATGAGAAATATAACAGCATGTGGACCTTTGAAAACTTATGGGCTTTACAATACCAAGTTAAGTAAAAAACTGTACTCAAGGTTTCCAAGATAAAACTGAATTGTGAATAAGTGAGAAAATTAATGCCATGCATGTCATTCCTCTCAGATTCTGAATGTAGCTTCTACAAAGACAGAAGGGTTTTGTTGTGGTCTTTGGTTTGGTTGTTTGTTTTTTAATACTTATTTTTTGGTGAAACTAAATTCCTAACCACTTATAATCTTGAAAAAAGCTTTGTAAATAGATGCCGTAAGTAGAGAGGCTTATTTTGGTATCTTCCAGTACAGGTACACTTTACTTTTCCTGCTAAGATTTCCTTTAGCTTCAACCACAAAAGCTGGACTAAAAATTCTGTCAAAGTATGACAGCTTTTTGTATGAATTAATAGTGATCTACATAAAACAATCTGGAATTCTTTCATCTTCAAAGACAGCAAATATTACATAGTATTATATATACTTAAATACATTAAACTTAATAAAATCTATCTAATACTAAGTTCTAAGCACAAAAGCTCAGGAATTCAGACTTCAGCTGGCCTCCCATCATGGCTCTACATGGAAAAAAAGAACATGTCCCAGTTGGGATCCAGACATGGTAGAATGTTGAAAATGTGAATCAGTAACTTCAACTGCATCAGAAGAGAGTAACTCCCTATACCGTCTGTAAGTAAGCTAACTCATTTTTAGAAATAAATGTGATAACTTAATCATAAATCCAGTATCGAAATTGCTTGACTTCCTCTATTGTTCACTTTAATTGCAAAAACATACACACAGAAGAGGAAGACAAGTGTCAGACTATGTTAAATGTAACCTTTATCCACACCATTCCTAGAGATCCAGAGAGTTATGGAGATCTAGTTGGATAGGCCATTAGTGTCAGACAGAGCAATTGATCCTTAATACCAGCACTGAGGGCCTATAACTGTAACAACCACCCCCACCCCCCCAAAAAAATATAGAAAATAGTAACCCATAGCACAAATACAAATAGACAACAGATTCAAATACTTGATCCATTTTTTTGATTTGCAAAACTCTTTTCCTTGTTAGGCCAATACAGTGAAATTTCTGCAACCTACCGAATCGGACCTCTCGCCAGAAAGATTATATTCATTTTTCACTTTCCAGTGACTAAAGCAGTAATAGTGTCATTTTAAAAGTTAACTTCAATAATCTGGTGAGTAGCGCAAAGACATTCTCAAATATTGCCAAACACAGCTTTCAGTAAACTTAAGCATCAGCCGCCAAAATGGGTAAAACCTTATGGAAGACTTTACCAGTGTACCATTTAATCACTAGTTATTAAAAAGGACATTACTTGAGCATTTTACAAATCATAACCAATACCTTAGCCTGTATGTTTTTACATATTCCAGCTAACTTTTAAAGATATTAATTGCTTCAAGTTCATCCATTTCTTCTCTTTCCTCACCTTTCCCCTCAGGCTCCATTTAAAGAGTGATGTAAATTATTGTCAAAATATATTCAGTATGTTAAATAAGTAACCAGAAGTTCCAAACTTTTGGAGCTAGGGGTGGAATAAGTATTCAGTCCCTAAAGTCATAAGAATGAACAGCGGGTGGATCATTAAGAACAGAAATTAGAAAAAACAAAAACCAATAAAATCACCACGAGATATGACGTATTACAGATTCTTCATTTGCACCACTGAACAGTTTCATTCAGCTTTCTCGGTATTAATCTCTTATTCTATAGCAACAAGAAGAGATATCATGAGGGCAGCATTATAAAAAAAATAGCTCAATCACAGTATGTACCTGAAAAATTATTCATTGCATTCTTACTCCCATTTGTTTCTGCTACTGCACGCCTGAACTGCTCCAAGATAGCATTCAGCTCAGAAGAGCGTTGTAGAGTACGATGCTCAGCTATACGAAGACGCTCCTTCAGAGCATGAAATTCCCGTTGATATGCAATCAACTTTTCTAGAGAGAAAAAAGATGATACTGGTTATTTTTGGAAACAAACACCTACAGACAGATCCAACAAGGGTCTGTGACTGCTCAGCTATGCAGCATCTGAAATCCAACCAAGAAGGGCACAGCCCAGCACAATCCCACCCAAGTTAGGCACCTTAACATTTATATACCATACAAAGGGAAGTGAGCTGCACCAGACACTGATGCAAAGCAGGCATTGAGGGGGGCATGCCCCTCACTGTAGCTATAGACAAGGGTAGCCTTTGAGTTCCCACTACTCAGCACCACAAGGCAATTCTGAATCTTTTCTTGGAAGAGATGCCCACAAATTCTTTAAGAAGCATAACAGGAGGGGTGCCTTACAAAAGCACAGGTTATGCCTTTTGAAAGCCCTCTCTGAATACTTTGTAAGAATGAGTAGGATTCGACAACATTTCAGACATACTAATTTCGAACCCAAGTTTTAACTTATGGTATTGTCAGTGCCTGCAAGAACAAAAGTTTTTAATCAAAATCATGCTAATGTAGATACATACATGTATTCTTTGAAAGGAGACCAAAAGAGAAAGGGAAACACCAAAACTCATTTGCTGATATGTTGCCTATGCCTTTGCCACCCAGCAAAGTAAGTATCTCTGGTTCCTGCATCTTCCCTTCTTCCTGTTGGTCATTTCCTCGAATCTCCTGCTCATCATCATCACTCTCATTCAGACAATATACAGATATTGATAGGAGTATCTTAAGTGATCTTAAACCTTTTAATCAATATTCCAACCACACAGGTGTCATCCATAGACATATCTTTTTTGTTATTTACCTATCAATTCCTAGCCAGTACTGCAATGGTAGGAAAGTAGAAGTCTTGCAAGCAATTTGAATCTCTTCATGTTGCTACATTGCAGTAACGCATGGGGTAAAAAAGGAATTACAGTCAACTTTCCCTTGTTAATAATGTTGCATTTCCTCCAACTTCTTTCAATTTACATTTATGTTCTTTTTTGTAGTTGGGATATACTGTTCTGATTACGTTTAGAAAACATAATTAGCTAAAATGCCCTCTGTTTTGAAGACAGAAAAATAAAAACATAGTTCACTACCTCTTAAAAACATTTCCCTTGCCAGCCTTATTTCCTTTTTTCATTAAAACCAAATGGTTACTGCTTTCGTGCCAACAAACCCAGAACACAGATGCTGGCCCACAACACAGTGCTAAGCACACTACACACTGATGACTGAATCCAGACTGCTATTTGAAACAGAACTTGGTGCTTTAGTGAGCAGTATTGAGAAGGCCAGGAAATTTTTACTGGAGTTTCTGGCATGAAGGACATTCTTACTTGCCAATGATAACCCAAAGAAATCAAAGATTGCTTGGAACCACGTCTACTAGTTACAGTAAGGTCACAGAACATTTTAACACCTAAACAAATATAGAATTGTATTAGTGTAGAAGCCACACAAGTATGCAAGTGATAACGCCTCCCCCAAATGAATTGGTGGTAGCAGGTTATATAGATCCCTGTTAATTTCTGTCTAAACAGGGAAGAACATGTGAGCCACCAAAGGACATGCAAGGTTTTATGGAGGTGCTTCTATAGCAGTGGACAGCCTCAGAAGCAGCCTGTAGCACCAGGTGTCCCTTCTTGTCTTTCTTCACAGTACTAGGTACTTCTGTTTCTCCTACTATGAAAACGCTAAACCCATCTGTGGCAGAGTCTGTATTTATCCTGAGAAAATGGTGAGAGCCCTATGGAACCTGTGGTTCAGACTTCAGCACCTCAAGTAGGATGAATTCAGGTCTTCCTCTCTTGACTTAGACAAATTCTTGGCAAAGACCATTTCTCTTCCTACACTTGCTACAAGATAGCAGCATCACACACAGTACTCCAATGATTCTGGTGCTCTAAGGAACAACGGAGGCCTAGAGGGAATAATTAATACATCAGAGTGGAGAACCGCAGTAGTTCCCTGCCACCCCCACTAGCAAACTTCATAATGCAAAATCAGAAATATCTGATTGCTAAACTCAGCTTGTGAACAGAAATTAAGATTTTTCTGCCTCCCTAATTCAGGTAGGTAATATGAAAATGGGAACTACAGGACCCTTGTAATTCCACAGCAAATTAAAACTCTGCTGTAAAACCATGAGAAACTTAAGAGCCTAACTGAAAAGGCAGTTTTATCACCTGAAGAGATGAAAACTGTAGTTTTGTATTAAGAATTATCAATAAAAATCCCTTACTGAGAAGATGACACTTTCGGAGGAGGTGGCTGTTATAACACCTTTAATTTACAATTAATATAATATGTCAAAAACAAAGAAGGTAATTAGTTAATTTCTTTCTAAAGAAATTTAAAATTATGTATGTAGAAGTAAACTTTTAGTTTCATAACTTATCATAGCAGTTTTTGAGCAAAGAACATAGGTTCCCAACCATGGTACTGTAAAATTTTTCCCAGTAGAAGCATTACAAAGTAGTTCAGTCCTGAGGCTCCCAGTGAACAGTATTGGTATTCATTTATGGTACTTGAGACCTCAAAAGCATGAATTCTTTTAAGAAATACTAGTTGATTGGTTCAAAGAAGTCAGCTTCTCACAGTTGCTCCAACCAAACATCTAGCTTATGGAGGCTGCTATAAAACATACATAAACTCCTGAAACCCATCCTTCAAAAATGTAATGAAGTAAAAATTCTTTGCAAGAACTTAAGTCATTTAAAACATTTACATCTCTAACACTACCAGAGCTACCACTTTTCATGTATTTGGAGAGGAACGTGTAATTTGGCCTTTTGGTACTTGTTTTATATGACTGCCTGTACTTTAAAACAAAAGAAATTAAGTTTAGATTTCTAACAGTTATATCTTTGGCATACTTGCAGCACTTCAAAGCATTGATCAACTGTTCAGATACTTATTACTTAAAAACAAACAAACAAAAAACCACAACAGCAGCAACATCAAATTTCATCTCATACTGAAAGGCACTTGCAAAGGAGAAAATACTTCTTAGGCTCTTACAGTACCACCAATGGTGGTTACCACCTGGCTCAGACTTTAGTAGTGCAAATGTCCCTTAAGGCATCAGGAATTTTATAAATATTCTAATTTGATTTTTCAGAGTTCTGGACTCCTAAGTACTTGGGAATGAGCTTGCAAGATTAAATTTAACAATATATTTTTATTTAAACTTTGACCTATTTCAGGTTTAGTATTCCCCCCCCCAAAATATTCAATAATTTGAAAGCTAAATCTTTTCATCACAAAGTTAGGACTTTTTGTGGAGAACATGTTACTATATTACATAAAAATCCCATTTATATTTTAAATTTCACTTCTTTCCTCACAAGGAAGGAGGAATCAAAATTTGCAAGTAAGTGTAGAAGCTTCTCCAGAAATTGAAGGCAGCCTTTCTGAAATGTGTATGTAGGAAAAAAGGCCAAAGCTCATTTAGAGTTGAAACTGGCCAGTGCTGTGTCTGACAACAAGGAGGGCTTTGTTAAGTACATTAATAGGAAAAGAAGGTCTAAAGTAAACATTGGATGCTGTGCCAGGGGAGGTTTAGACTGGACATTAGGAAATATTTCTTTACCAAGAGGGTGGTCAAACACTGGAACAGGCTTCCTAGAGAAAGGGTTGACGCCCCAAGCCTGTCAGTGTTTAATAGGCATTTGGGCAATGCCCTTATCAACATGCTTTAACATTTGGCCAGCCCTGAATTGGTCAGGCAGTTGGATTAGATGATCGTTGTAGGTCCGTTTCAACTGAGATATTCTATTCTATGACAAGCTGACTTGTAAGCATTGTGTATACAAAAAAGTCAATAGTGTAGTCAATACTTTCAAAACACATTTCACCATTTAGTGTTTTATTGTTCACAGGTTTCTCTAAAGCCTAAAGAAATTGAATTGTTTCATTGTCAAAAAGTATCAAACCACTTTTTTTCATTGCTGTTACAGTACAAAGAAAAATACTGAGCCTAAAACCATAAGGGTAACAGCCACAGAGATCAGTGATCACCATCAGGAAAAAAGTTTCTGTTTCTACAATATTATCAGTGGCTTTTCTTCTTATATTGAAACCTAGAGTAATTTAAGTAATCAGAGGAAGGAATTCAGGCAGTAAGTTATTGGCCTTATACAGCTGATGGAAGAACCCCAAAAATATCTGTTCTCTGACAAATAAAACATCCCTCTAACAGCAGCTGTAGCCAATATCAAACACATTTGGTCTCCAATAGTTTCAGCATACAGTCATATTTTTATTTAAGAATAGTATACTATTTTACATTGAAATGAGAAGGTGATGCTTTTCCATACTTTGCTCTGGAAGTCAAAAAGATCAAATAAAAATAACTAGCCCTTATACTTCCAATGAAAATATCTTGTTAAGAAATGACTTGAAAGCTGAAAGAATTAATTCTTCGTCATTTTCTCTTAAACTCAAGCACTTTCAGCAAAACTCCAGAAGCTAAAACCTAAATATTTTAGCTGGCTTGATGCTGCGCACTTCTTGGAAAGCTAACACTATGTCAACTCAGTAGTTTGTTTTCTCAGCTTTTTTCCTCTTGTTGCAAGAGGTTCTCCTAAATATGCAGAACCTAGAATTTAGACAAGCTCACTTGAAAGCTGATGCAGTATTTTGAAAATTAAAAATTCAAATCAAACTGTGAAGGTTTGCAAGTTTTTGACCAGAGATGGAATCTCAGCTCTCAGCCTACTCTTCCTTCTCTGGGCTATTTATGGTTCTTCTGTTAAACAACTGTTAAAAAAACAAAAAGTCATTCCAAAAAGATACCATTAGCCTAAGTTACTAACTCAGTCCGTTCTCCTCTTAGCTGCAGACAGTCTTTATTACATTATTTGATTTTTGCTCCAAATTCAGACAGCTTATAAGCTAAGTTTTAAACCAGATGCCAATTTCCTAAGCTTACCATAAAGCTTCTGAACATCTCGGCATACCTTTAGTTTCTTAGCTGTGGATTTTGTACTACTGGTATAATCTGTTTATGTACTTCAACCCATGATTTTTAAGAGCAAAGAACTTCCCCTTGGGCAAAAAAAAGGGCAAAGTAAAGGAACAAGAAAATATGCTGTAGTTTGAATTTACAAAAGTATTTTCCAGAGAAACTCAGCTCAACTAAAATAGCAAAAGAAGTCTGAATTGTAAGTTAATCACCTGCACTCACAAAACACTCGCTGTGTCACAATTCCAGATGAAACACATACTGAACAAGAAAATGGCAAAATACCCTGGAAACATAACCAAAGCAATTCTATGGCTATTCAGCGTCAGTGACATTACAAATCATCAACAGCTCCTAGTTTTTTGTTCATGTTACTTTTTTAGTAAAATGAAACTTTTTAATGCCCCAAGCACATCAGTGTTTAAGAGGCATTTGGACAATGCCCTTAATAACATGCTTTAACTTTTGGTCAGCACTGAGTTGGTCAAGCAGTTGGACTAGGTGATCGTTGTAGGTCCCTTTCAACTGAAATAGTCTATTATATTCTAATATGAAAACTACGTGAGGAAACTACTTTGGGTGCACTTTGAAACTGAGTGGAGTACAAACATCTATAGAATGAGCAAAATTCTGTTGCCTCCAATTATTTGAAATTTCACCATAAACCACCCACAAAGGAAACAGAGATGGGTCAATATCATCGAAAGAACCAAGGCACCTAACCTTCAATGACAATGCACTTTTGAAACCCTTATAGATGTGTGTGTTGCCATTAATTTTAACACACAGAAAGTACAGTTGAACAGAATTCCTGACCAATGTACCGGTATTATTAAAGCAACAATCACCCAAAAATACTCAATTCATTATTCAGAAGTCTGAAGAATTACTTAGATCCACCAATGAGGTTGCAGGTGCAATTTAATATTGTTGAGAGCACATGACAGTCTTGAATAAAGCTGTACATATATTGATATATGATAATTCAGAAGATTTTATTTACATATCTTAGGCAGTAGCAGAAGAGGAACCAAGTATTTAGATGATATACATACATATCCATCTTAACGTTGCACCAAGGAAAGGACGTACAGGCACTACAGAATCAGAGATGTCTTGTGACCCTCTAGGAGATGCCTCTCAAGAAACAGGCTAAATAGCAGGCAAAGAAAAAGGGCCAGAAACTATCTAAAAGTTTGCATTTCTGGCAATCTCTGCAAAGTTTCTTACTCCATGTAGCCTGCAACAGCCATATTATGATAGCCTGTGACTCCAGTAAAAACCCTGCCACATTCTACAAGAAAAAAAAAAAATCTGTGCCTTCTATGTAATATGCCTATCCTTCCCCCGCCCCCTCCCCTGCCCCCTTTTTTTTTTTTTTCTTGTTGAGGAAAACAGAATCACATGAAGACCCTTACAAAACCCAAGAATGTTTCAGCGTTTCTCAGTTAGTACTGGCATTCTCCCTAAAGGAAAGCCTTTTACTGTCTGCTGAAAGAAGCACCATCTACAACATAAAGAGCAGTATGAAAGCTTTGAAAGCCGTTATTTATCTTATCAATCAAGCAGGTTCACAAATACGTAAAATCACAAGCCATTTCCACAACTGGAAATAGAACATACTGAACTAAGGTGACTGTATTTAAAAAAAAAAAAAAGGCAAGCTATAATTTACTCAGGGGCTCTATCAAGGCAACCAGCTGTACCAACAAAAGCAGATGCATCAGACAACAAGATCAGAAAAAGCTTTATGACCTTCCCATATCAACAGTAGGCAGTTGAGTCTTCCCTCAAACCGCAAATGAGCTAAATACCAAAAGTGATGGATCTGACACAGAGAAAAAGGTAACCAGCCACAGACTTGGCACTCAAAAGACAGCAAGACAAGTACAGAGGTCTTAGCCTTACCACATTGTAGGTTTGATTTATATTTCCTGCTCTTATCCAACTGAACTCTTGAAACACTCCCCCCCTTTGTACATTAAATAGGAACAGGAAGAATTGACTGCCATCTGACACACAGAAAAAAGGCTCTGGTTGGCCACAAAGCATTTAATACAAATATTCAATTAGTAAAATAGGTAAAAGCAGGAACAGATACCTGATGTGGCAGGACCCTTCCTCTATCCAAGGAGGGGATATTCAAATCATTACTCAAATGAACAACATCTCACTGGCAACAGTACTAAATTCATCAATGTAATAGTTAAGTATATGGCCCACTCATGACAACCTATTCAGTTTTCTTCTTCCAGCCCCAGGGTTCCCTCCCCTTAGACTCTGACTCAAAACCAACAGAGCCTGCACCTTCTCAAAAAAAGGGGGGGGGCTTCAGCTGAAGCCAATTGTGCTACAAGTTAAAGGTTCCACAGCATATGTCTCATTTTTGTGCATACGCTGTTCAAGAGTTATTAAAATGCCATTAAATAAAGATTTGAGTCTGTGAGAATACACTGTAGTAAGTGCTAATTTAGGTACTTTTGTGATTAGTTATTCCACAAATCATTTACTCCCATTATAAAAACCCCACAGTAGCTACCATCATGCCACAGATCAGAGACAGTAACAAGCTTCATGTATTAATTCATTACACTTGCATCAAGGATGTTGATCAATACACAGGCTGATACAAAATAGAGGTCTTAATGGACAGAGAGCTTCCACACTGACTTTTACATAGAGTCAGTGGGTGTGGCAAGAGCAGGTTACTCTTCAATGAAATTCGGATTTGTCAACATGCCAGCCAGTTCAACCTGGCATAGCTATTACAAGAACATTTCTTTGTTTCAGCTACATAAGGTGAAAAAATAAGTTCTGCACTTCCCCTCAAATCAGTTCAGATGCTACGATCCATGAAATCATGGTATCAAGTATATCAGTATCCAGTAAGTCATGACAATACCTGCACTGACCTCCACTTCACTCTGAGATGTATGCGACATGCATTTTTTTTTTTTTAGACCATGCTTGATCCGTAATACCCAAGTACCTTACAAGCTATCACATTTGTGGTATCATCTGATCAAATAGACATCTTTGTCCCTCAAACACAGATATCATTTTAAATTAAAATCCTGCTACACTAACATGTAGCTGACAAAATGTCAGTCAAAAACAACCCCCAAGAAAACCAAATTCCTCTAGTAAACTGAAAGGAATTCTTACTACACTAGCACTTACGTAATTTTCAACTTCATCTTAAAACTGACACTTTCTTTGACAAACACTAAATTTCTTATTTTGCATGGGTTTTGCAAAATGTAACTGTAAATACAATTACCCAATACTGTGATACAAAATCCTGCTCTCACTGCACTGTACAATCATCCAGCATCCACATAAAGATGCACAGACAAGAAATACATAGTGGCATTTACTGAGGAAATACAAACATTGCTTCCACTGCCCTTTGGAAGTGACTCCAGAGCTCAGACAATATTCACAAGGCACAAATCAAGCACTACATTCTCAGGTGTCTGACTGAGGAGAGGCGAGCAGAGGAATTGTCAAACCAATCACACAGGCATGGCCAAAAAACTCTGACCACAGAAGAGCGAGACTAAAGATGTTCCAGAATCCACCTGTGACGTTTTAGGCTTAGAAAAAACAGCAAAACACTGTAACAAGTTGAGGTAATTATCAAGTGTCAAAACCTGTACATAGGCACAAATCGTATTTATAACCAGCAATATCAAACAATGAAGAGTAAAGGTCTTAAAAAAAATGTTTGCCCCCCAAAATTAAATTTCAACTATGCTTACAAACCAGATCCTGATTTTGAATTGAAACTGCCTAAAAACTGATGTATGGTGTCCTTGAAATGTTACACTATATTAACATGGATGACTACTTCCCATAAGCTAATTAGCGCCTCTTAAGCGAAATTAAAACCTTTTATAAGCAAGTTATGATGAGTTATAAAAACTGAAGCAGAAGAGTAATCAACCATGCAAATACAGAATAAAGTAGTACACTGTAAATGATAACAACAGACATGCTATAAATAAAAGCTCTTAAGAATACTGCTCAAGGTCAACTTTTATCAGTCCTCTTTGAACACTTGATCCTGTGGGCCTTTTTAATTACAGTTTGTAGCTATGCCTATTCATAAAGCTTTTTTATTATTTTGAAGGGATTAGAGAATACACGATTGTTTTATAAAAATATTATTCTGTGGAATTAAAGACAGTAAAGGAAGGTAGCTTATTTATATACAAAAAATACATCCCACTAATCATGACAAAACATTTTCTGCTTCATGAAACAAACAAAAAAGGTCTTGTATCAAGATTTAGAAAAACAAGTGGGCAAGTCATTCTTTTATCCTTAATCTTGTTACTCAAATTGACAGGTCATTTCAGCAATCCGGTATTTCTATCTACCAAAACAATCCAGTAGAATTACCGTTTACTGCCCTTGTTTTCCACATAGAAATGTACTTATTAGGACTAGAAGTATTTTTCAAAATGCTTATTCCAGCAGCTTTCACTGTGAAGAACAGTTTATTTTTGAGTGAAGGTTCTGCACTTTTTCCTTAATTTATTTTTAAACAATAACCCAAGAATTATAATTTCTTAATTTTTCATTGCAACTTGTTCAGAGTTTGCACTTCAAGGATCTGTATAAACAAATAATGTTTTTTGTTCTCTCAATTTCTAATGCACTAGCACAAGTCCGAGTATTTGCTCTGAAACTTTCAGGGCCTGATCCAATCTCAATCCAGATGCTTTTGTTCAAACATTCTTTTGCAGCAGGAGCTGAAGTTGTTTTCACTAAAATTTTTAAAGCAATTTGAATATGATCCTTTGTAATATCAACTGGTAAAAACTTCCTATTTTGAAATGTAAATTTTGGAATCAACTTACTTGTAAACATTCTGTAGGAAAAGTAAAACCCCCTGCTTTCTCAGAGATTCCACATACATAAACAAAGCAGAAAAATGGGAGTACAAAACAGATCAGACTCTGAGAACCCACTTCCTCCCCGTTTATTATGTCCTTAATATAAATACACTAAAAATGCTGCAGCTTTTTCTCAATCCAAAAGAAAGCACGAAGTAGTACATCAGGCAGGTTTGGTTCGTTGGTTGTTTTGGTGTTGGTTTTGTTTGGGTTTTTTTTGTTGTTTTGTTGTTTTTTTGGTGTTTTTTTTTTTTTTTTTTTTTTTTTTCTAAAAAGCTATAGAATAAAACATTCTCCTAGAGGAAAAACAATGCTAAGCAATCAGAAAGTCAAAGAAGCCAAACTACAATTGTTACAACTAAGGAATCGTTTACTTAAGGGGTATTTTAATATTTGGATCAAGCAGCCAGGAACAGTTTAAAATGTCTCCAGATGCAATTGCTCACCTTTGCCTCTATATACAAGTTGTTCAATACAGAAAGGTCCCAATTTAAAAAATTTCCTTCAGAGTTATAAAACCCACTATCGCACCACTCAAATCTCCACTGATGAGGGCTGACAGAGGGTCTGAAAATTCCTTTGGACACAAGGAATAAAAAGAATAATACATCAGAAAATCCAGACACCCACTACTAAGGAGGTCAAGTCAACAGAAGCATATGGTGTTCTGTCTGCATTGGCTTCAGACAATAAGGATAATTAAACACATGATTTGTTTGAGAAGAGTTATTGGCAGTACTTGAGCTGAAGATCTTCTTTTAAAACAAAGAACAGCAAGCTACAGTGATAAAAAAAAAAAAAAGAAATCTCACATTTGCAATTTCTTTGTCCTGATCTGAATGTTAACTTAACTAGCATTCACACTTCTTTGCCTAGGACACAACGCTGCCCAGGACTCTATGGATTAATGTAGTCCTCAGGGCTTTTTAGTTTCCAGCTATTTTGGTTTTTATTTTATTCCCAGTGCTAAGAAGCACTGTCTACTCTGCTGGCATTTCTTCTTTAAAGGGAAAGGGATATGAAAAGGTCACTGAAATCATATGGTAAATCAGTTCCACAATAAGCAATCAGCATTTAACACATCTCTAGCCCTGAATAGAAACACTAAGGAATAAATAAAAGCTTCATAGATTCCATTCCCCAAAAGCAAAGCTGCACAAGGAAAATTATTGCAACTTCTGCTGTAGGCATACATAGCAGAGAGTTTGGTTTAAGAAATTAATAAAAAAGCTAAACTGAGTATGCAATCCATAGAATTCATGTAATTTGGACATTAACTCTTTAGAGCATCAGAAAACATTACCTTCAAACAAGCTTCACCAAAATCCTCCACTTTGGTATTTCTTAGTTGCCTTGCACAAGACTCAAAGTGTGTAACAGTGTAAAAGAAACTAGGAAACGGTCAACAATAACATCACAGTATTACCTCAAAAACAGGAACACAATTTCCAGTGACAGACTGTACAAAGATCATTATGTCACAATTACTTTTTTCAAACTGTCAAACAAGGACACAAACTAACTGCCAATTAAAAAGCCATGCTACAACTCTGACCAAAATCTTATGCAGAAGACCTACTGCTCAAGCAAGTATGAAGCTCCAGTTTAAGCAAGCGTTACAATCATAGCACTGAAACACACTTTACTTCTAAGATACAGAATAGGTCGATATCTAGCCTACATTCTTGGCAACACTGAAGGACTAAAGCACATTAGCTGAAAGAAAGCATTTCCACTGCATTTTTTTTAACATATTAAAATAAAATGATCCATTGTACATTTCTGCAGAAATGCATGTATTAAGCATACATATTGCATCCATTCATTGTGTTTGTTTCATTTACTTTATACATGTTTGTGTATACATATACACATCATTGCTATCAATAAACAAGAATATCTTCTTAAAACTATGTAACAGCTAATTATGCTCATTTCTAACGAGACATATGAAAGAAGCCATAACCGGTTATGCTGATCCTAGCAGGCAGTGGCTCCATAATGTAACTATCAGCACCTTTGTGGTATCGTAATTTCAGCATTAAAAATACAAAATCTAATCCTGGTAAAATACAATTCTTTCACATCTGTTGAAAGAGAACAAGAGACTACCCCTCCACCTGAAATACTTACAGATTTGCTGACAGTGTACACAAACGTAATTACCCTTTAGGTAATTCAACTCCTTACAGTCAATTTGACTACAAGTCATCTGTGAGATCTCACGTTCCTCCTTGGATCTCTATCAGACAGTATTTTCAGCTGCTTTCTATAAACAAGCACATATACCTATATTAAGATATCAAATCAAAATATTATACTATCTAGTGGTCTCAAATTCCTGGAGGATTTTTTAAAATAAAATATATTTCCATGCCCACCACCTTTTTATAAGCTACTGAATTTCTAATTCAATTTACTAGTGTTCTCTGCCATAACAGAACTCACAAAAATAGGTCTTTGATTCTCCCTGTTATTGACTTGATAAGTTAAAACTGGAAAAGGGATTTGAAAGAGAAAATAAGTTTCCATAAGAGCTCACAGTAAAATCATTTTTGTTCAAAGTGTTTATTATCCAAGCCAGGGTGCACAAACAGTAAACCATTTTCCAAACCAATTCAGTAATAATTCAAGTTTCCTCTAATCCTGTCACTCACATCTTGCAAATAGCCAGTCATCAACTGAACCTGTATTCTACGCTTTTTTCAATATCTTTTACGTATCTGATGCCCTCACATCAACTTCCTGCTTTAAGATATAGCTATAACTGTAGCTATTAAGATTAAAGAGAAAGTTTTAGTCAAAGGTTACACACATTATTCCTTCTACTCATGATGTACACACATAACAAAATTCAAAAAACTAACTGATCTGAAATCAACTTACTTTTTTCCCTTCAACTGTGTTGCTGACATAACACAATGTTAACTAACATTAACACAATGTTAACAGCTGGAACCAAAGCCATCCAGCGCCTTCCTTATAGTGACTAGTGTTGAGGGACTTCATGATTCAAAGCATAAAATAAAAAATTCTTGGTTAAAAATTGAGAATAAGGTGCAAGTTTCGTCCTTTTCATTCTGGAAACACCCAAAAGTCCTAAATAATAACCATAAGTCAGAGAATATTGATGATGGACCTAAATACTAGTTAGGAAGAGCATTATAATACAGATAGGTCTGTATTTGAGAAAAACCCACAGAATCACATATGGCTTAGAGATTACCATCATGCTAATCAATATGCAATTGTGAGCACTGGTGTATTTCAAGCCTGTAATTACGGCATTACACCAATTCAAGATTCAGCTCTAGCTGGACACCTGAAACTAGTTTAATCTCAACTCTGACATGGTCTCTATGTAGCATATTTGTTTTGTCATCATCTCACAGGCAACTTTCATAGGAATAAAAAGAAAACAAGTAAAAGGTTAAAAAAAAACGGGGGGAAGAGGATGAACAGACATGTTTATGTCATATGCAAATGCCAGAACAAATAATATATACTTTAACAGATCAGAATTTCAATCATGGCAAACAAAGCCACAAACAGGAAAAGAATGGTTAAGAAGCAGTGACAAACGTGTTTTCAGAAGGTTAGAGAAGGCACTACTTGGTTTCTAGTTAGACTTGACTAAGGCCATTGGAATACATCACATGGTCTAAGAAGTCAAAATATTTTTTTGTGGCAAGTACAGAATCTCCAAAATACTAATTGCAGGAAATTAATATTTTAGTTTAACTTTCCCAAATCACTGTGTTAATTACATATTTTTAATTATTTTCGCATTACACTATTCTTTCTCAATTATTGACCATTAGTTTCTGATGCTACAATGCCACAGGAAAATGTGGTTACATTTGTATTTCAAATGGGCTAAGATTTCTGAATAGAATTATAACTTTCATATTGATCCTTTCTGTAACAAGGAAGCAAAGAGTTTGTGAAAGAATTAGCACGGTGCAGGAATTATTCCCACAGAAGAGATCCAAGAAGCATCATGGCTATAAACCACATCTTAATAAAGATGAATTGAAATAAAGTATATTTTGATTTTCCCTTACAGGAAAGGCTTTGGGTTTTGCTGAAGATCTGTTCAAAAAAACTTTTTACATTACAAAAATTGTATGTAAAACTATTTTTACTTTTGAAAGATGCTAATCAATACAGCCATAGGATACAAGTTTTCATTACTTTTATGCGATTATATTGCAGTGTATAAATCAACCTGTCATAAAGCTTTTTTTGAGAATGAAGGGTAGAGTCAACCACATCAGCCACCAACTCTACAGTTTCATTTAAATACCAAACACGAAAACACTCCCGCTAGCTTAACAATCAGCCTCCTACATTTAATTTCCATTTAAAAAACGCATCTATAACATCTATGTTAACATCTATGTTAACATCTATAACAACACAGCAAAGTAGCCATGAATGCCTTTTTCTTCTGTGGCACATTCAATGATGACAGTAAACATGTACAAACAGGAAGTAAGAGGTGCCACAAGATCAGATACAGATAAAAGCAAACAGCCTAAGCACAGATTCTTGCCAGACCCAGAAGGCTCTTCCTCCACTAATTCAAGAGAGGACCAAGTACAAAAATCCACCCACAAACACAATCACAAGCAGTTTGTCCTACTAAACCAGCAGTATCATGAACAATCAAAAACTAATATATGCAATTTTTATGTAAATGTCTGCTTGAGTTTTAAATAAAACAGCTCTCTCACCTGACACTCTGGCAATTTTGTATGCCTAGAGAGCACCAAGATTGTGGAGCAGGAAGGGAACACCCAAATCCAAACACAGATACTGCATCCACACAGGTTTCACAGATTTGGTTTCCTACAGCTTTTTCCACCCCTTCCCACTTACAGGGACTTCTATCCCAGTGGCCCCAGCTCTTCCCCAAGACTCCCAAGTGACATTTCAGCTTTTGAAAAAAGTTACCCACAGCCATTCTACATTCATTGTCTGCATCATTATTTTATCAATATGGCTGCACCAGAGAACAACTCAAAGCCATTGGTACTGAATATACAAATATATTGTGAGTGTTGTAATATCAATTTTTTTGCTGCATGAGGACAAACTCTCAACTTCACCCAATTCAAATCTTTGATGACTGCAATTTATGCACAGCTAAAATACCACAAACCACAATGCAACTCATCTCTGAATCCCCAAAATACAGGAGAAAGAAGTCTTCCATTCAGTTACGGCTTGTTTCAAGTTAAAACCTTTATCAAACCAAGCTAAATACAGTTAGATTTCAAGCAATGTATTACAAATACAGGGCAACACATTAGCCTCTTTTTTAGTGTCTCCATATAATATAAAATTGCACATTTATTGTATACAATTGCCTTCTAAGTAAAGCCGTGTGGAGGAGAACAAGGGAAAATGAGCGCTGACATAAGAGGTCATCTCTACCTATGAATGTGTGTCCCCCATTTACATCAGAAAACAGTTATTCTACCATCATGTGTCTACACACGAGAGTTTCAGAAAGGTCTCCCCAATTTCTATAGAGCCTCCCTGATCAACAGATACATTTGTGCAAAGCAAAAATGTTTAACCCTGATGCTTCCACACAAACAAACTCTTCAACACATGCACCTCTATACATCCTCCAGAATGTGACTGTGGCACACGCGCCAACCAACTGGGCAGTAACTGAGTGGTTGAACCCTCTCAGACATCCCAAAAGCAGGCGGACTATTGCTCAATTGCTCATCAACTACTTACCACAAACATGCACTTACACAAGTCTTCCCAAAGGTGTCACTTACTGTGCACACTTAGACAATCTCTGTGTAGACAATTGGGATTTCTGGTCATGCAGTAACTTGTGCATCCACCTATCCAGGGCTAACAGGCCATCTGAAGGATTTCTGCCCAGGCAAGACTTCCATGAAGAAAAAGAAGTCATGTCCAAGAAAAACCCAAGTGTACATATCCCAAATCTTTTCCAAGAATCATCATACTACACGCTTAAACAACATTCAGGGCTCAGATTTTGAGAGGTAAAATGCTGTATATTCTCAGACAGATGAACTCAGTACAGACCAATGTGGCAAGGAAACAAAACACACAGGAAAGTAGAACCACAACACAGAAAGAACAAGCAAGCATTTAGTTCTGACAACCTGAAAGCTTCTGAAAACTTTAACATGATTTGTTTCTACCACAGAATTGTCAATAACTGTGGGTTTCTGTACATGTAAATCAAGACACTTACTTTAAACCATTCCTTTCCCTCCACTCAGGAACCAATGAAAAATACACACCAGGAACTACAGCAAGAAAAGCTAGCTTCCTAAATTAAAACTAGATTAGTTCCAGTAGATCGACAGCCAAATGTTTAACATTTTAATACATTAGAAGGAAACTCATCTATCAAAGATAACTGGTCAGAAGAGTGCTAGCACCTCACAATTAACAACGTTATTGTAAGAGTTGAAACTTTTAGAAATTCTTATTAGCTTGGGCACAAAATTCAAGCATTGCAGAAATTTGATTATTGTTTCCACACATGCTAGTGCATTGAGGTTGCTGATTCTCTGTTTTTTTTGTGCCTTGACAACTGTGCTGAACAAGCTCTGGTTTTGAGAACATATTCTAACTTGTCCTCCTTGCAAACAACTCAGGATCAAAGCTTCACCATGCTTGCACATCGCTGCAAACTAACAACAACCTTGTAAGTCAAATGTGATCCCATTACATTTGTTTTATTCAAATCTTTCTGCAACAGTACCTCTACAGTTTGTCTCTAATGGCTGTGCAACTAAGTATGAGGGCTGTTTATTTGCACAACTACTTTACTAGTTATTTGTAATGGAAAAAAGATTTAGTTCAGCCCATCTCTGAACTGTCTGAGGAAATGCACATGTTCACAGTGTTGATATGTAAGACCATGATGTATCTGTGGGCTACAATAGCAACATTTATGCATGATAAGCATAGGAAACTTTTAAATTATTTTTGATCATAAGACAGTAAAATTATATACTGCCACAAGTTAAAACAGGTTTTCTGTTGCTTACTGTTAGATAGATGGGTGGCACGTCTGTGGGAAGCATCTGCAGGAACAGACAGAAAGCTGCATGAAAGCCAAGGAGACAACCAGAAAAGCAGCTGGAAGCACAGCTCTAGAAGACTGTCTAGAGTAACTGCTTTTTAGGCAGAGACTATCTGGAATAAAGCCGTGCATTGTGAGCAAGGAAACCACTTTCTATTCACTTTCTGCCATGTTCAGGAAAACAAAACATAATGCATTATAAACAAAACTAAGTTATAGACTTACCAGTGTCTCATCCTAAAAAGAAACAACTTACAGAATTCTAATCCTAAAGACTGTATCAATAATGGAAAAAGCTTTTTTGTTATCCAGGCAGCAAATAAAGTCATGACTACACAGCAGGAATAAGGTTACTGAATAAGATACTACTCTAAACAGTGGAGGGGAAAGAAAAAGGAAAAAGAAAAAAGACATTTGAAAGTAATAACAAGTCATTTTTCTAACATAATATTTTCATGGTTCCTAGCTATAGAAATGGCTGTGGACATTAACAATAAAAGGTTAAGTGAATCTGCTAAAATACAAGCAAACATTTTATGTATTTTAAGGGATCAAATCTTATGATAATAGAGGGCAACTCTCACATATCTCATGCAAACATCAGTATTATTTAGCAATGAAATGCACTGGCATATTACTCTTGGCACAAGAAGAAAAACTTGGCAAAAGTCAAAAATACCTAATATAACTTATGTCAGAAGGGACCCCTAGGGGTCAACTAGTCCAACCCTCTAGCTCAAAACTAATTTCAGCAAGATAGCTATTCAAAGTTAGATCATTGCTGCCAGCTGTAGGTCTTCCTACCTCAGCCATATTTTGGAAGTGTCACATTGACTTTAAAAAACAATGTAACTCTTTTTGTGCTAGCCCAAATCTCTATTGGTACCAAACATGGTGTTGATGTCTTTGGCTTCCTATCGCTGGTTTAACTTGTTCATGGCAGTTCTTCACCCCTCCCAACGACCCACTCCAGTATGTAACTGTTCTTCCCATTACAAAAACTTTTTCCACTACCTAACTTTGCTCTCCCTTTCAACTTCAGTCCCTTATATTCTGTTATTCACTATGGCCACAAAGAACAGATTATGTCCTTTTTTTTGTAAGAGCTTTTTAAATATTTGGAAATTCTTTTCCCATCTCACTTCTCACACCTTTCCTTTAAGCTAAGGAATGTCAGGGCACTGACCCTTCCCTTACAGTTCAGATTTTCTAAGTCTTTTAATAACTCGTTGCTCTGTTGAACCCCACCTAATGAATATATTTTCTTTGCAGTGCACCATTCAGAAGTGGACACAGCGCCAAGCAGAGCAGAAAGAAGACTTCCTTGTGTCTTGCTGGAGCATTAGACTTCATACTTCTTTTCTTCTTAACACCCCCTTTTCTGTTCAATTTCTTTTGTTTTCTGCAATAACATGATGACTCGTGCTTAGCATGTGATTTACAGTAAACTGTCATTACTAACTACAATACCAACACCAAATTCCTTCCCCAATTCTTTATGTATACATTTGACTTTCTTCTGCTTTACTGCACCCCATGTTTTGTATGGGGCACTTTCACCTACCTTCAACCCTCCATCCATCCCCCCTTCCTGACTAGGTATCCAATTTGCATAAGTTATTTTAAACTTCAATCTCTCTGCCTACCTTTGCTGCTCCTCCCAGCACAGTGGTGTTTGAAATTTAGTGAGAAATCTCTCCCTCTCATCATCCAGATTCATTAAGGAAAATATCAACCACCACCAAAATCAAGACAGATCCTTGCAAAGTCTCTCTTCCTTACTGTTAAAAATGTGACCATGTATCTATTCTAACTACTCTAGGAAGCTAGTTACTAGCAAGAAGATAAATACACGCTGGCTTACAATCCCCTGCAAAGGTTTCTTAGTAGATACATCTCTTACAGTAGGGTGTGACCAGCTGTGTCAGATTCAACTTTCTTTCCTGGGTTGGCTAAATTACTCACATGATAGTCTCTGCATGGGAGTGTCAACCAGCATTTTGGAGGACAGAAGGACAGGATAGAAGACTCAGGCCAAAGAAGTATTAACAGAAGCCACACTGAGCAAAAGTATTGCCTTTCCCAAACTCTGAGGACTGGGCCACAATCAAGAGCAGTACCTCAAGATGTTGGCTGAGTCTGGTCACATTAAATGCTCTGGTAGCAACTAAATTTTAGGATTTCATAAACTGTTAAGCTAACCTAGCTAGCAGGTTACTAAAAAAGCAGGGGGACAAGGTAGTGCTGGAAAAGCCCCTTTTGTTGCGATCCTTTCCACTACAGCTCACCAAAATCACTGGTGTCAGAGAAGTTCTGCTGCAACAGTCACAAGACAAACACAAAGATACTATAGACCTAAACACTGCCCACCTGAACAACTAGGATATATACATACTCTGCTCAATTCACCTGGGACAGCGTGTTCACTACCTGCACAGGACTCTCAGTAATCATTCCAAACCTACATTCCCGAGTGGCTTTAATGAAATTTAACTCCTATTTTTAATATCAATAAGCTATATGCCAATTTTTCAGTTTTGAAAACCAAGCTTGAACTGTATTTTAAATAAAAGACCAGAGTAATAATCACGTGCTAGTGTTAAAAAGAAAAAGGAAACTCCTATTTCCTTTAATTTTAGCTCCTGGAAGATCTGCAACAGAATTTCCAAGGAAGCAAACGCTTCCCTTCTATTTAAGAGAAAACAAAACAAAAAAAAAAAACTGTCCCCCAGACAAACTGGCATAAATTGTTACACACACTTTCTACATTAGCATCCCATCCAGTCCCGTCCCGTCCTTTCCCTTCCCCTGCGTCCACTCTTCCCAGTTTGTAGTCCATTGAACTTTTTTGGTTCATTGGTCTTAATTCACATTGGTGGGAAATTAGCACATAACTCAAAATCAGCATGTGCAGACTGTAATCGGCATTTACTCAAATAAGAGTTTCTCTTAGGATCGGTACATTAAGTAAGGTGGGTTATGGTTGCAAAATACTAACGTGTATCACTCAGATTTCTGATCTATTTTAAAAGATAACCACTGCCAAGGAAAAAAAAAAAAAAAAAATAACCTGTCCTCCTTGCCCTGTTTCCTCCATGGTTCTGTAGGACTCTTCTCCCTCTGGAAATTAATATTCTTGGTTATTACTCCAAAGTTTTCCACCATTGGCTGAGGCTTTTTGTTTTCATCTCAGTTAGGTTTTCTTATGCTTGCTGTTAAGTTTAGATGTTTTTCAGCACTTATTATTATTGCGACTGAGAAACAGTGTGATAATTCTAATTTTACGAAAACAGCCAGAGGAGAAAGAAGACAACAGTTTTATTACACAGCCCAGGCCATTTTCTCTCCAAATGAGATAAAATGTCATGCTTAAAACAAAACAGTAGCTCCAACCACCATTACTTAAGTATGAGTGAACATTCAGCAAACTTGGAAGCTAGTTAACTATCTCAGAAGTCTTCTTGGAGATCCTCCCATGTGAGTTTAAATCATTGTACCAAAATAAGCCATCCTCATACAGTGAGGAGATCTTACAGCTATGACAACACCCTCGGATGAACTGAATAGAAGCTTTTTCAACTAATTCTTCATCATTAAACAAGAATGTGTTTCACATTGGAAAAAGATGACATACACTACTAGTTTCAGATTGCTCTGAAAACCACATAGTTTAGATAAGCCTGAAGGGTTAAGTTGCATCAGAGTTTCACAATACATATTCCATACACGTCCTCACCACTTCAAGTAGCCAAACGCCTTCCAGAAGTGACACAAGACACTGCCAACTACTGTCGTTCACCAAGAACAAAGCACACATACTTTAAACAAAAAACTGCTCTGCTTTTTTTTTTTTTTAATCAAAGGCAGCAGGATCAGAGTAGGAATTTAACATGGGAAGCAAGTGATGAGGTCAATGAATGCTTTGCTGAGGAATTTCATCCTACCACACCTGCCATAATTCAGTAAAGTTACCTTCCTTCCCAATTTCCACACTGGTGACAGGCATCAAGAAGTCTGTTGACCGAAGAAGAGGAGGCTCTTGAGCATTATGGAGCATAATGCTCTTCCTGGAACATTATGTACTCAGACTACTAGTCACATTAAAGATCAAAGCATCAAGACTCCGCTCTCTACATAGCACACAATAGCTTTGATGTGATTTTTGTGACTGGTGTAATAGGTACACAGTACTGTTTTGTACTAGTCAGATCTTAAGAGCAGTGCCTTTAGGATAAGAAAAAAAAAAAAAAACAACACTGCATTTCTGTAGCTCACAAATAAGGTGGTGAATATCCATGACCCTGAGCAGGTCAGTAGGACCAGGAAGCATGATTCGGTCCAAAGAGATGGTGTTAAGCATAAAGTTATCACTTGCATAAGACCTCAGTCTTAGGAGAAATTTAAGGACATCTTACAGTGAACTGACTATGAATGTGAAGTGACTGAAGATCCTGTAAAAGTGGTCCTTCTGTGCACCAAAGTAATCAGCATTTTGGTAAATTTAATTTCCAACATCTACTTCATTCATGCTAACCATAGCACGTTTTTAACTCTTAGAAAGCAGTCTTACAACTCTTTCCTGAATCCCATAGGAGAGGTCCTTCCCAGACGTATTCAGGGCTTGTCCTCTTTCCTTACAACTCCAGTGCTTCTAGACATCGAATAAAGCCCAGAAAGTGACAAAGATCTTGGCCAAATTTCGAAGACTCTCTCCAATGACTGGAGGTATTTCAGTCAAACTTCTTCAAACACAGTTAGCTTTAAAAACAAAACCATGTAATTGGTCATTTCATCCAAACAGCAATATCTGCCCCATGAAAGGTTATTTACATAATCAGACCGCTGGGTAAGCTAAAGCCATGCTGTTTCCAGTGACAGCACTTCAAACAGAGTATTTCCTTCAACTTCTGATAATTTCTCAGCATATCCTTAAAGTTTGTAAAGCACTGTTCTGCAGAGATAAATTTTGGCACCTTAAACTAGTACCAAAGTCTGCATCACTTTGAAGTGTCTAAATCCTATCCTGCATAGACTGGGACTAGATATATTTACTAGAGGAAGACACGATCTACGAAAATATCACACATCACCCCAGTCATTGCTATTCTACAAACGATTCTGCATTTTAAGAGACAATTATCCAAGATCTTAGTTCCTCAATTAAAATGAATCACTTGAAGACTGGATTAGGGTTGTAAGAAACAAGGAACTAAGCTTCTGCTTTTAAAAAGCAAAATTTGTTTTAGTTATCACTGAGAAGCTAGCAATTTGAGGTTTTGCTTTTTCTTTTAAAAAATGTAAATAGTATTTTCTTTCCAAGTGTACATTTACTTTGTTGTCCAAAGACTGACAAATACCTATAGGAATCTAGTACATGCCATATAAACATAATGAATACCCAAAAATGATGACCAGAGTATGTGACAGCCCATAGCCTTTCAGTGAAGAGGAACAGCAAGCACTGTATTTACTTTCAGTTGAGCCACTCACAAATTTGTAACGAAAATATTATCAATGAATTAAGATACCATCCCACAAGGCTTACTAAATAAACATAAAATGATATCAAGCTGGAAAAAAATCTTAATAAATATATATATATAATGTTTCTGAACCTTTTCCATTGGTGCAGAAATGTCTTGATTGAAAATGTGGTACTAAATGAACGCAAATCTGTTTTGGTTTTATACAACCTGCGCTAATTAATAAAATGCTAAACATAAAGAGTAAAATAAAATTTAAAACCCAGTATTCTATGTCTAAATTTCTCTTGAAGCAACACCTTAAAAGCAAGTTATCTAAACTGTAGTTTCACAACTGTAATTTATGATTAATTAACACATTAGTGATCTCTTCTTACACTGATTTTTATTTAACAAATTACCATCTTCATGCTCAGCAGCAAGATCTGGAAGATAAATGTAGAACTTTTATACTAACATTAAGAAAGTATTGATTCTAAGCATTCAGATGCAAAAAAAAAAAAGTATCAAGAAAGTACAGCAATCTGACCAACAAAAGCCTAAATTGTCATCAAGTGCCATATATACCAGTATTCTCCAAATAGATCTTTGTTAATTTCTTTTCACAGAGACTTTTCTTTGTGTTACACTTTGATAAAAGAGAACTCGACTTGCAAATCATATGTCAAGTAAGAAAGAAAAAAAAGCATGAGAAAGAATTTCACAAGATATACACCTTTGCTGAACTGAAAGCAAAATTCTTGTGAGGTTCTCCTGCAAGAAATGAATCAGTAACATAAAACTTAACTAGAGAACGCGGTATTAGTCAAAATGAAGGCAATAATACTAACAGTGCTATTCAGATATCCTTTTCTTGTCAGTCTTTGGTACATCTACACTTGTGTTGTTCAATTAAAAGACCTATATATTACCACAACCTTGAGAACCTGACATTTTTCCTGCTGCTTACATTCAGAAGGCTAGCCTACAAGCCAACTGCTACAGCAGAGATAACACCACAAAGCATCTGCTTCTCCTGCAAGTGCCCAATGGGAAAAATAAATAATATTCAATATGCACAGAACTCATCTGCTTCTTTCATACTTAGATATGGGTTACAAGTTGGCTATGCTACAACAGACAGTATTCCTCGAAAACTTCAGCTTCTTCTTAATGGACCTGAGGCACAACTGAATATAAATACTGTCAGCAGAACAGTCAGAACAAACATATTCACTTAAGACAGAATATGTGTTTTAAAATTACTTGATCTTTGAAGGACATAGTCTACTATTTTTCAAGAGATCAGATGTTTAGAAAGAAAAAAAAAAAAAACAACAAACCAAACACCTTTCTTCTTCTAGAAATCATTGCTGAACAAGTTTATTTGCTTTACTGAAGGACAAAACCAAAACATCTTACTTGCAGTAAACAGTCCTGACCCTCAGAAAAACTGAATTTTTCAAGGTTCGCATGGAGTGCAGCAAGATCAACAAAGATAAGTAAAAGGTAAAAGTCTATCACACACAATAGTTACTTGATTATTTCATGAGATTGCTCATGTTATAATAGATGCACTCCCCATTATCTGGTCAATTTGCTCATATTACTTTATCTCTTATATCCTACTCTGACAAGAAATATTTCACATTTCATTCAAAGACTGAAAGACTTGTCTTACTATGATGTTGATTGGCAGTTTGCCACTTCCATCACAGAATCATCAGGGAAAACAGAAAGCAGCACCAAAATAAAATTCTCCAGCCGGGTCCATTGGCCATATGTTACACTGGGGGGGGGGAACTAAAAACCAAAACACAAAAGACCAACAGGAAAAAAAAAACAAAACACACACAAAAACCTCCCAATCAGAGACCATATGTTTTCCCAACAACCATAAACCAGGAACAAAAACCCCAAAACACAACTATTCAACCCAGACCAACCCCTTCCTGCAACAGTAGCATTTGTTTTGCTTCAGGTACATTTTTTTTTTTCTTTTTAAATCAGGATCACTCTAAGATAAGTTTCCTGAATCTACTAGCAGGTGTTTATTCCTCACCAAGGCAATATCTTCTGGAGCAGAGCTAGTCAACAAAAATTTTTTTACAGACTGCTACCATACAGCAGCAATGCACAAGCCTGTACTATTCATTCCTCTGCCACACAGCCACATGAAGGTCAGTTTCGTTTTGGAGCCTTTTACTTACCTTTGCCATTTTGCCATGCAGTATACCAGGACAAACTGAGGAAAGTAGTGATGAAAACTAACAGAGTGGCCACAGTTCCATTTCGGAGCCTCATCTCATTTCAGCATCACACTTGTTTATGTTCTATTACCGATGAGGACCTATCTGTTGGGCTTGCTGCAATGAAGTCAGCTGAAGTCCACCAGCAGCAGCTGGCCAATAGCGACACAAAATGTAGCTCTCACATATCAGAGGTATCATAAATCAATCCATTCCAAACTGTTGTAAGCTTTCTTATAGTTCTCATAAATTAAAATTCTCTTTATTCTTCTAGTCCTGTTTAAAGGAAACAAAATTTTAAGAGATTATGCCAAAAATATTTACAAGCGTCCCCCATGTACCAAAACACAGTAAAGCAATACTACTATACGCTCATTACTGTGGTTTACATGCATCTCCCTTGCACTGCTTCAGCCTCGGCTCAAATAATAGAGCCTGTTAGATTAATTTGTCCTTTTTCTGTTACATCTGGAGGAGCTGTATTTAAACAAGAGTTGTTTTCAGGAAGCCAGCAACTCAAGGCCCCACTCTTAAGCACTCACTTCGACAAAACCCGTCTGAAATCAGTGAGGCCTAACGTAACTGCCAGCAGCAGAACCGCCCCCAGCCAACTAAGAGACCAGAGCTTTAAACACCATTTACAAACCTGCATCACTCAACTCTCTCTGCTCAGTGCAAGAGCATTTGATCCATCCACAACCGTTTTTTTTTCCTAGCTTAGCTGCAGCTAAAGCACAGACTACAGTCACACATGCAGAGAGGTTCAATCTATACCAACTGGCAACAACCCAAAAGCCCCACAAAATGCCACATATGACAATATGACTCCTCTACTTCCGCCACACAGGCGCCAGGACGAGACACAGAAGTTACCTACAATTCAGTTTTATCCCAGATGAAGATTCCATATCGTGGGATTAGAAATCCTCAACTGACCAAACACAGCCACCATCTAACCACACTGTCCTAACTGAGCAAGACAAAGAAAATAAATTAACCAACTTTAAAAGGGGGGGGGGGGGGGAGGAGATTGTTTTTAAAGCACTAAATCATCCTTTACAGTAGCTCAGATATTAACATTTGACATTCTTTAAGGCACTGCCAGTTTTTCCCCACTATAAACTACATCTGATACAAGTATGCTACCTGGCAATAAATAACTTGCTTTGAATTTTCCTTGGAAGCAATCTCTGTCACAGTCTTGCCTGGGCGCATTTAGAACAACAGAGGAAAACCACGTTTTGTTATTGCGCTACCAAGAGATTCCAGTCAAATCTGAACTACTCTTCCCAAGCTTGTATGGCAGAACACACTACCTTTACCAAAGGGCTTGCAAAACTAGACATAACCAACAGGCAAGGTTAACAAATAAACAGAAGAGAGCAACAATGTTGCAGAACTACACCTTTTGCATTCAAATCTTGGTCACAACATCCAGGTTACAGAAAGTGTTTACCTTTGGACTACAATTACCTCACATACAATGCTAGTAACATGCTCTGGTTTGAGGAACTTTATGCACAGATAGGTCTGTGGCTTTAAACATTAACTCAGAAATCATAGTGCCTATGAGGAAGGAAACAAATGCAAGTACACAGGAAGCAAAGTGGATGGTAAAATTCAGTAAGAAACAAAACGAGCAGGAATAGGAAGAACTGTGAAAGGCCTTACGATATGAGAAACCTGAATTCAGCACAATGAAAGATAAAGAGATAAACTGAGAGACCTATAGAAAGCTAACATGGAGACCACGGCGTGCCAGGAAATACCATCAGCACCAGCACTTTAAATAGGAGGTGGACATAATAAAAGCCAGAAGGAGAGGCAATAGTAATTAGGTAAGATAAAAGTCCAGGTGAACTTTTATAGCAAGGAGAGGCAAAGACCTCAAAACCCCCAGGTTTTGTCAGGCCCGTCTACATGAATTTAGAAAGTTCAGGTGATTCCAGACTACCAGATTAAGTGACTAGGTTACAAATAAGGTCAATGACACTAACAGTTTAACACGGCTCAAGTGGCTCTGAAGCAAGGATGCCTAAACTGTAATCTACCTATACCATTATTTTCGCAGCAGTCAGATCTCTCTGGAGCAGCTCAGGTATGCACGAAGGACCAGGCTGCAAGCTAGACAGATTATCACACTAGGGGCAACAGACGGCTGGTCTGACATGCAAACAAGAGAGGGCACCCAGGAAAGTAAAAATACCATCTGATAATGCAAGGAAAGCGAACCACCTGCCTTGCCAGAAAATGCGGACGTCATTTTTACATTTGCTGTAACAAAATCAAGATGATGTGATCAGGGCTTCTCACTGTGCTAGCTGAATCCACAAAAAAAAAATACAGCCTGAAAGAATTCAGAAAACAAGACTACAAAAAAAAACCCCAAACCTATAAATAAATAAATAATAAAAGAGCCCAGCAGCAACATGATTCAGTTAGAGGTGTATGCACAAAATTGTGTCAAATTAATAATCATCACGGTTTTGAGCTGGCTGGTTCTGCTTTGACGGTGCTGTACCCACTCCTCTTAGCACTGGCAAGCAGCAGCTCAGCGCTACTTGGACGATTATTCAAGCATTTCACTATACCAAACTGCACACATCAAGGCCACGCAGAGAACCAGAAGCCTTCCAGCTTTTAAAAACGCAGATAGTTAAAACCAGCAGAAAACCCATGTGGGGACGCGCATAAATTACTTAACCCCCAGGTGGTCACTTTAGGTTTGTTCAATAATTTACCACTGAAACGCTTCAGCAAACCCCGTCACCGGCGGCCGTTAACGGCCGTTACCTCAGGCTCGCCGGCGCCCTGCCATTTCGCAGCCCGGTCCCCCTCAAGCCCGGGGAAGCGGCGGGGGAGGAGGGATCCGCTCCCTCCCTGGAAACAGTCCCGAGTTAGTCGGGACCTTCCCCGGTGTTTGTCCGCCCCGGTCGTGGCTATTTAGCCGGGGAAGCGAAAAAAAAAAAAA
>VZSZ01002043.1:115075-196448 GCA_013398815.1 Ibidorhyncha struthersii | reverse complement strand
CCCACGCCTCCCAAAAAGCCCGAGCCGCCTGTAGCCGCCGCCACCCGGCTGCCGGCTCTAAGCCGGGTCTGAAAGGCGACAGCGGGGGCCCGGGAAGCGCAGGGGGAGCGGGACCCGCCGACCGCCACTGCTACCCTCCCCTGTGCGCGGCGCTCCGGCAGGGGGAGCCGCGGGCGCGGCGGCGGTAGCGGGCGACTGTGTCGGCTCACGCCGGGGCTCTCACTCACCCTCGCCCGCCCCTCCCTCGTCAGCAACGCACCCGGCTCACGCAACCGCCCCCCCTCACCCCGAGCGCCATGGAACCGCACGGAGCTCCGCCCCGCCCCGCCCACCGGCGAGGAATCCCCACCCACCGGCCAGGCACCGGCACCGCCGGCTGCCAATGGGCGCCGCGCTGGTGAGCGCCGCTCATTGGCTGGGCGGCCTGTCGCTCTCTTCGGCGGCGGCTATAAATGGCTCGGTCTCGCGAGGTTGCTCTCAATAGCTGCGGCGGGAGCCGGGGAAGGGGTGGGGTGGGTGCTTCAGTGGTCCTTTTTTCCGCAGTGTGTCCCCTTTTTAGGTTGTGTTTTTTTGGGGTTTATTGTTTTGGAAGAGTCCTAAGAAGGGCTTAGCTGCCCTAGCACTTGGTTGCTTGTTGCCCCGTGGTCAGCTGTAGGAGGCCCATCTCTCTGGTCACTAGAGGGTCAAGCCTCTGGCCTGATGTGTCAGGGTGTACCTACACAGAGGTTGAGAGGAAGTTGAGCTCAGCAGAAGACATCACACGCTGCCTGTCAGTGCCAAGCGAATCACATGTATTGGTGCCCTGTGTGATGTGCTTGTTCACCAGTGACAAGAAGTCCCAGTCATGAATTTTACCGTTGAGTTCACACTGTGCTAATCATCTCCTGGAGCTTGTATCAAGAGCTGTTTGAATTAAAGAGCAGCTTGTTGCTTCACACCGGTTAAATGAACCCTCTGTCCATTGTGCTGTTCACAAGTGCAGCTCTGAGGAGAGCGTTCATGTTGCGATGCGTGCTGCTTAAGATGCTGTTAAACGGGTACAGATTTGGAGGTGTGAAAATGAGCTCACTTCCCTCCAGAGGGTCGTTAGTGCCATGTTGTGCAACTGGTGAAAGAAAGTCAGTGGCGGCTTTGCTCTGTGGGTTCATTATTTAGGGTTGTGATGTTTCTGTTCTGTAAGTAATCCCCTATCTTCAGTGGTTTGTTTCATGTGTTGCCGGAATTTAATGCATGTTTTGGGGTCTAAAAGCTCCCATTAAAATCAAATAGCAGCCTCAGGTTAGGATCCTATCTACCTCGCAAGAGCCATGCTCTTACCACGTAGTGCGAACCTTGTTAGCGGCATTCAGTCCTTTCGATTCACTCGATTGCTTCCCCTTTTTTTTTCTCATCTCCCACCTAATTTAGACAGTCTACAGTACACATTTTTACTCTCAGTTAAGGCTCTTATGCTAGATATAGTGGGATAGTTCCCCATGAGATCTTTACAAACTGTGCAAAAATCTCACTAGTTGTTCTGTCTGAAGAGTGACATTTAACGAGTCTCCATAGATTTTTTTTTTAACCAGTGCTTAAACACATTACAGTATTTTTGCACATTCACAGTAGCACATTTTTGCACATACACAGTAGCCCTCAGTGATTTTACCAGCTTTCTCAAAGCTTGAAAAGAGGAGCTGGTGGCAACTCAGGCAGAGCGCAAAAAAGAAGCTCAGGAGTAGTTTGCAAGGTCTTGACACCCAGGCTGTTCTGTGATTTTATTCATTGAGTGGTGAGAATTTATTATGTAAATGTGGGCTTCAATCTTCCCTTTTATAAAGAAGTGGAATGAAGTGGATTTTTTCATGAAAAACAAATTCAGCACAATAACTTTCAAACAAAAATTTGTGCGTGCGCGCATTAGGACGCAAGGACTCTCTGAGCCTTCCTACTTTTTGTTCTTTCACTGATTGAACATTTGCATTAAGGTGGTTTACCAACTGGACCTTGACAGTACCCAATTAACTATTAACTTCCCCAAACAATAGAGTAAGTGTAATGCAGTTGTTTCTCAGTTCCTCTGACATCTTTCCCTGAAGTTAGTTTCCTAAGAAAGAGGGCAAAATCCAAGACAGGAAAAAAAAATCAGCATTGCCCTCATCTGACCTACTACAGCAATGATCAAATGCCTCTTGGCATATTCCTCTGTTTGATACATGGAAAAAGCGCACAGGGAAGGAAAATGCTGCAGCTGCCAGAGAAAAGAAGTTGGGGCTGTTTGGCTGACATGCTAAAATGTTGCTTACTTCTGGTGAGGGTGGCAGCTCCCTTTTGGGCCTGAACAAGATTTAATGATGGCAAATTTCTGAATCCTTTCTTCCTGCAGAGTTATTCTTTCATCCTGCAGCCACTGATGTTCAACTGGAGTATCAGTTTGAAATTGGAGAAGATTAAGCACTTCCAAACGGTGTTTAAGTGCAAGTGTTAAGGTGCAAATGCTGTAACAACCATAATGGGGGAGACGTGGGGGGAAGAAATTGTTTTAAAAAGATGGGAAGTTTAAATCTGTATTGTTCCCGCTTTCGTTGCTGAAAAAAGGAGCTTGCTATTCTATACCAGCCGGGGAAAAAAAGTCATGAGAGAGAAATGCATAATCATATTTCAACAGAAGGAAGATTTCACACTGGGAAATTTTTGCTAAGGTATTACCTAAATATCAGGGTAAAGACAAAGTGGCAGAAGACAGTCCAGGCCTACCGTAATTGCACATATGCTGTAGTGACTGTTTCTGGCATACCTGAGCTGCTGACCTCTACAGGGCCCCACAGTTGTTGCCATTCATCAGATCTGGGGCTCATTTTATCCAGACACTTTTCCTGACTCTTTCAAAAGCATAACAGTGGTGTTGTCCTTGTGCTTCACTGCACTTACGTTCTGGCTTTCTCAGGCACTAGGAAAGATGCAAAAAAGGTAAAGGTGCTTGGCAGCGGCAGCAAAAGTCTTAACGGTTGCTCAACTGAAAAACAGCATTCTGAAAATTGTCTGTGTCTCCTGACTAACAATTGAATCCTGTCTCAGAGATGGAATTTATTCCCAGCCTTCCACTAACCTTGTCTTTTAACCGAGCAAACACCTTGGGACTCTCAGTGCTTCTACTTCTGTTTCACCCCAGTTTTGTCTTTTTCAACTGTAAGCCTTCCATGACCAAATAGTTTTTGCTATATGCTAGCTGAGCATCTCGCTCAGTGAAGCTGTATTTCTGTGGGGCCTTTGCTGCACTCCCATATCAACATTAAAAATAAAGAGGAAAGCAAATACACTTGGTATGTATGGGGGAAGGATTGCCAATAGTTGCCCACTGCCCCTGCAAGCGGTCTGTTCCCCAGGCTGTCTCCTGTGTACAGTCACAAGCCATCCCTGCGGCACACAGCTGGTGAGCGGAAAACCCAACTCCCCTTCAACCATCTTCTTGCAGCTGGTGTGTTGAGGAACCAGGCTTCAAGTCATGGTGGAACACTGGGAAGACTTGTGGCCCTCACCTGGCACCGTGGCAGGGCAGTAGGAAACCAGGCTGGGGAAGGGGAAGGGGAAGGGGAAGGGGAAGGTTTTCCCATCCACCTATGACTAAGTAAAATGGTGTATGTGTAACAATACCAAAGGTTTTCCCATCTTACAGACAGGTTTGATGCTCATACAAATTCAGATCTCATTATGGCCTTATAGGCACAAACTGAAGCAAATGAATGCTTCAGTGGCTGAGCTAGTTTGCAAAAGGCAGGTTTTGTTTCATACTACTATACGCTTATTTTATACACGAAGCTGCTAGATGTACAATTCACATATTAATGGGTGGCTTGTGTAGCACCTATTGTAGTGATAATACTCAACAGATAAAGAGATGAAGAAAATTATGTTAAACTATGATTGTAGATACAAATGCTTAGTAGCCAAAAATTGCCACATTTAGGTAATCTTTATTCTGCCTTTTCTGTGACTACGTTATGAAATAATCTGCTGTTATGTGTTGTGATGTTGGTTCTCCGCACACAGATGTGTCTCACTCAGAAGTCAGGTGCGATGGTGCCATCCTTTCCAGTAGGTAAATTGTTGGTCCACTTTAACAAGATAAAAACTGAGGTGGGAGAGACCAACTAACCTGTTCAAGAAGTCTCTCGGGGAGGTAGGAACAGAGCTCGATCTCCAAACTCATGTTTCTCTACCCTCACCCCCACATCACCATCATTTCACTCACTGTGGAGGTTCTGTCTGAGCTGCAAATGCCTCTGCCACATGCTCAGAGGTGATGAACATTTACATTTATTCATCTCCTTTTGAAGGCAGAGGCTTTTAAATGCATTCCTACTATTATATAAACATAAACCTGGAAACCGTGAAGTTCATATTGTGCCAATATTGCTGATGGTAGCTGAGGTCCAATGCCCAGGTAAAGAACAGCCAGTTACATTTACTATTGAAGACATAGTCCAAGCAGAAGAAAATCACGTTAAGAATTAAGGATTTTGATTGCCAGCTCATTTTCTACATGCCTGCTTCATGGTACTCTCTCTCTCTCCTAATTTTAAAAGATGGAAAATTTTTCAGGGAAGTTTTGAGAACTAGACTTTCTGAACTGGACATCATCACTGTAAGCAAAACACACTGAGAAGATATCTCCTTTCACTTACTTTGGGGTAACCTGGTGGTTGGTCTACCAATGGCAGGGAAGCTACAGTCAAAGGCAAGTCTAAATCAGGCCCTCAGCAAATATAGATTCTGAAGGTGTCCTTTCCTAGCAAAATTAAGTACAGGTCCAGACAGCATGGGGAAAGGATCCAAGTCAACTTACCTAGGCAAAAAATAAGATGTTTTGGAAGAAAGGATCTCTCAAAATCCAGTACATTGTCTCATTGGTAGATGAAGCTTTGAGAGGGACTGTGACTCCTGTATAACTCTTAATTTATGTTGTGCAGAATTACTACAAACTATAAAGATTTTCTAGCTTCACCCACTACAAACACCCAAATACCTGCTTGAGTAACGTGCAGTTAAGATTCTAGCATATTCTTCAAAGATGTGGAGATTTGTAAAACCTGAGCTAAAATCTGAAAAAACAATGCAAATCTAAATTTCTGCCTGCCAAGAAACACAGACTAAAACTTTATACTCCAGACTTCTGGCACAGGCTCCCTTGCCAAAGAGTGGGCTGGCCGCACGTTAGTCTTTGCATTATTTTCTTTGTCTCACCTCCCTTCTTGTCTAGTCCAGACCAGCTCTTTGTCTTTAAGCCTTCTTCCCACAGGAAAGCAGGGTTGCACAGGACATGGTTCAATCCACTTTGTTAGGACCAGACATTAAGAGTCAAAAAGAAGCACAAAACTGTTGGCTAAAACCCAACTCTGGGGCAAGTAGCTCCTGTCTACTTTTGCCCCGTCACCCAGGAGATGTCTCATCAGTGGGTGTCTCCTTCTTCCACTGTATTGCAGATCTGGACACCTTCTGCAGACCAAACTGGAATAAAGCAATTGCTGCCACATCCCTTCACTTTACTCTCGGTTTCTGATGGAGGTCAATAACCTGCAAAGAGCCACGCTATGGTGTGGGCTCTGCAGATGGAGGAGCAGGGGGAAAGCTTCCTGTGCTTTCTTGCACCAACCTATCTTTCTTTGTAGAAGGGGGAGCACTAAGTGAAGGATGAACTTCATGCACGTTTTCTGCCACTAGGGACAGCACAGGGCAGGGGATGAAAATTCCTTCTCCCACCCAAAGTTGAACAGGGGGGGATTGTAGCAACAAGTTAACAGATGGGGCTGCTTACAGGGATGGAGCAGGCTGCCTCTCCGTGAATTACAATGACCCTCTTCCTTCATTCTTGGCAAACTAATTCCCAGCCAAAACTGTATGTGGAACCTGATGCTCAAGATGATGGTTGGGTGAGCATTTGCACTAACTGCAGTCATCGGTTGTGGCCTACTGACACTCGAGTCAGCATTGCCTCAACGGGCAAAGAGGCATAGCTCTCACTCTTGTATCTTCCTTACCCCAGCACCTCCTGCTCTGATCCTGTGCCACTCTCCTCTCTTCCCTGACTGCTTTGCCTTCATAATCCTGTACTAAATTTGTGAAGAACAACCAGAAATTAATAAACCAGCTCACACTGGGATCAAGGGAAGAAGAAACAGATTTACGAGTGCCTTGACAAAGCATGACCTTGGAACTTGTATCCTTCTAATTGTGTCTAGCCCCATAACATCAGATATGGGTAAAAAGTTCAAATCCTAGGTGCATCCCTAATCATTGGTATGGGGTTTATATGTTTTTTATGTTTTTGTGTTTTTTTTTGTCTCCCCATCAACCTGTCCATTCTAAATTTTACCCTGAGAAGCCTGTTCACTGTGCATCTCATTCCACATTGCAGCAGGACCATGGACAAGTGGGCACAAATCCACTCCATGGAGGATGAGAGCTGTCATTTGAACCCAAGGTATGTGCCAAAGCGATTCTGTCAGCGGCCGATTTGGGGCAGGGGGGAGAGAGAAGGAATAAGAGAATGATATCTTTAGATCCCCTTGCTCAAATTACCTATAGTACATATCATTGACCTTAACTTGTATCCCCCTGAGACACGGCAAGTATCAAGACAATCCCTGTGAGCATGTGAACGCTGCAGCACTGAAAATAATTATCAAAGCCACTCTCCATTTAAACTAGCAGAGCTGTTGCTTTGCTGTAATGAAAAGATCTCATGCTTTGCCCTATCGCAGCAGCAATCCAGGCTGTATTAAGTCATCCTGACCAGCCTTAAAGGCTTTAGTGATGTTTCTTTCATTTGAGCGTTATCTTTCTGCCAATTTAGAATCCCATCTCCTCCCCACAAAGCAAACCTATAGTTAACCAAGCAGCAGTGGGAGGATGGTAGATGGCAAGGAAAACATAGATAAGACAGGAGCCTTCTTCATGGCATTTAGAAATAATGAGAGCAATTTCCCCTGTCTTAGGACTTTTTAGACCAAGGTTTTAGGAAAAAGAGAAATAAACCTTGGTCAGACAGGAGCCCTACCCATATATCTGGAATAACACGTAAGTAGCAACAAGCTAGGCACTGCTGCATCTCCAACAGGCAACAAAAATTACAGTAATAACATAAGAGCTTTTGGACTATCAGATAGCTCCATCCCCCAGGAAGGACACTGAGGACACACATTTTTAAATGAAGCAGTGTATTCCTTTCTTCACAGATTCAAAAGAAGCTTTAGATTCCATCTCCACATGCAAACTAGGTGTTCAGCCTCCTCTCAATTGCATGCAGATTACTCTCCTGGCACACAAAGGGAAACCAGCAGTTGAAGAGCAATATGTTGATATTGTATTTTATTCCCCAAAAGTACTTTTCAGGATGACAGCTCCCAGTGTGATCCCACGTGCTGTGCTACCATGTGGGCAAATGCTAATTCCACCCACTGAACGCGCAGGCAATGAGGGTGAATGGGACAGGGTCAGGAGCAGACACCAATCAAAGCTGTTAAGTACCGCTGGAAGCTGGAGCACACTGAACAATTAATAAACTCTTTCTGAAGTTTGTAACATGTCAGTGATGACGAGTTTGATAACTGCAAAAGTTGTATCACTAGCATATTGCATGTCACGCATACTATTACTGTTGTTCCTATCCTGAGAAAAATAGAGCTGTAACAAATTACAAGACTGACACATGCAGAGTCCTTTGGTTTTTACTGTGATTACACCTTAACCCTAGGTTACAGAGTAACAGCACATGGGTACTGACATGTTCAAAGTCAGGCCTCAGGACGACACATCTCAACGTGAGGGTGTTTAATTAATAATTAAACACTAAAACCATCAAGAGCCAGTTTTTTCCCTGACCACAAGAGAGGAAAATGCAAGGACAAAACGGAGAGCATCATGCTGGGTGGAGAGCATCATGTTGAGCACAGGTGAAGTGGGCTTGTGGGGACAGCAATGGCTTTCCTCCCCATCTCTCCCATGCTGAAGGCTGTGCCACAGCCCACAGCCCTGCTTCTTCCCTCTCCCTTTAGGTGGGGTTGCCAGCTGCAGGAGGGTGAGCCCAGGGCTGGCCTTGCTCCTCAGGGAGCACAACTGGGATGGCAGGTGGTTCCTGGGGGAAAATATCCCACCTTCTCCTTCACAGGGCGTGGCTGCAACCTGGCTCTCAGCCTTACCCTTGTGCTCATCCTGTTTCAGCAGAACCTGTTGGTATTTTTAAATCACAGTAATACCATATCTGCTGCTAATCACAGCCCAACAATACTAACTCTGTGTGCAAACAAGGCCATCATCCAAGTATTGTTTTGCATAACCAGAATGCTGGGGTTGTGAACATTTGCATAATGTTTAATTATTTAGTCAGAACATAAAATTTGTCTTCCTCTCAAAAACGTTTTTATGAAATGTCTCAATAATTAAACACCACTATGTTTATTAACAGCAGGGAAGATTCATAAAATGTGTTAGTCAGAAACAAGCAAGTAACTACATCTCACTGCAGTAATCAAACACGCCAATCCGAAGTAGGTCCCCAAGCACGGCAAACACCAGCGTGAACTCCTACATGCAACCGAGCAGAATGTGATTAAAAGCATAACAGTTCAGTGGCTGGACCTTGGAGGGGTCAGGGATCCAGAATTCGATAGCTTAATTCACTCATTAATCAATATGTATAATTTTGAGAAGACTGGTTCAATTATATTGAGTCAGCTGAAGTGAGCCCTGCGTCTCTGAAAGGTAAAACTTGGGGTCAGCTGGAGGCCCGTGCGTGGTGCCGCAGCCTGGGGAAGGTGTCTGCAGGCTCCTGCTCCTGCACGCTGCCCATTGGAAGGCGGCAGGACCCGTGCAGCTGGTGACAGGCCCACTTTTGCACCCCTTGTGTGGGACCTGGGAGCACGGAGGGGTTCCTCTAGGCAATTCCTAACAAGGCTGAAAAAAAAAGTAAAATAGGATTTGGAAAAGTAGTCAGAGGCATGTAATAAAAACATCTGCCTTGACGACATAGGAAAGGGGTTCCTCCTGCAGTGTTTCTGCACCATTGCTTGCTGATAGGGAAGAGGGGCTGGCTGCATCGTCAGTTATGCTGGTGTGTAAACAGAAAAATTTCCCTAAAACGAATGGTCAGAGTCTGGACTGAAGCTGCTGAATGTGTTGGGGCTGTACCCAGCACCAGGCAAGTCACGGAGGTTCTTTTAAGCAAGTAAAACTGACGGGCTGCAGAGAAAGAGATGGACACCAGTTGTCACGCACAGGAGTCCAGTTTGATCAAAACAGTTTCTGTGCCCAAGTATAAAAGCTCCAAATTGTACTAAGTTGCTTGAAGGGAAGGCAGAATTCAGGACCAGAAATTGGAGTAACCACCCACTAAATTAGGAGGAAGAATGTCTTCTGTCCTGGGAGCAAGCATTTGCCTCTAAAATAAAATATTTTAATAATTTGAACTTATTAGCTTACATAGAAGAATAAAACTCAAAGGCTATTTTATTTAGGCAAGATGGAGATTTTTATTCTCCCTTTTAATTTCAACTTTATACTTCAGTTGTATTTCAATAATGTTACATGAGAAATTAAGCTTGTGTCCTCCTGCCCTCTCTGAAACTCATCTGTTACTTGCTAACAAGGACTGCAAATTACTCGAGCCAATTTCTGAGACACGCATACCATTAAGAGGCTCCCTATTTTCCATCAATTACATAAAAAAACCCAAGGATACCAGCTCTTCTCCTCCCGTATCCTTGGCGTAACTCCTAAGACTAAGTCTGAGAGTCACTATTTTGCAGCGCTGTGCTGGGGATTGTGGCAAACAGGAGCTGGTGAGGGTACGGCTTACTTTGGTAGGTAGATTTGAGGAGCTGTTTGTGCAATGGGGTAAAGCAAATGGGGAAACCAGCACAAGTCTACCTGTTTGGATAACCACCCTCTGCTTTCCCTGCGTGAAATGTAAGCCCACGTAAACGGGCTCTGACAGCAAATGCTGCCTTTTTCCTAAGCCAAAGCAAATCCCTCCTTCCCATCCTGCTTTAGGGAAGTAGGTCACAGTAAAATCTGCCTCCCCCGATCGCCTGTCCAAGATCACAAGGTAAGATAAATTACATCCTCACAATAATGGGGGAAATTGTGGCATGAAAAGGCAATTCAAGAGCTCGGTGTCTCTCTGGAGAGCAGCTGACAGCACTATCCACCATCAAATATGCCTTGCAACCCACTGCCCCAAGCTGCTCGTGCCCTGCTCTCCGCTGACGGACTGGGCTCGGTAGCTGGATTGGATGTTGAAGAAGCGCAGCCACCCTTCGGCAGCAGGCAGCCCACAGCGGGCCACTTCAGCGCACCAGGAAAACAAACCTATTCTGTGATTCTGTGAAACCAAAAATCACAGAGGAGAAGGAGGAAGCAGCAAAGAAACCGGGCAGTAAGAACTCCCTACTGAGCAGGAAAGGTTGCCTCTGTTATCTCTAGCTCCAACTTCTTTTTCCTTGTGGTTCCCAGGGGGTCCTGTGGGCGCTGGAGCTGGATTTGCTGTGCCATCGAACCACTACATAGCCTGGAGGTTTGAAAGAGCGTACGGGCAAGCTCTGCAATGCCACGAGGCCGGGGTGTGGGGAACGACTCGTGCCATGGCTCCTCGTACTTGGGAGTCTTTTTTTTTTGTTGTTCAAAATAAAGGCATGAACCAAACAAAGGGCTTCATTAAGCAAAAAGCAATCTCTTTTGCGTACTCGAGGCGAGTGCTGCAGGAAGAGGCAAAGGACTTAAAAGAAGTCCAGCCTTGCTTAAAGGAGTGGCCAGATGGGGAAGATGATGTCTGTTTTGCCTGGACAGGCTCAGGGCCTTATTCTTCTGCCTTGCCTGCAGGCAGCCTGCCCATCAAAATTATCTCCTGTGTTGAGTGCAGACAGGACAAGCCAACAGCTTATTAAGGAGTCTCTGTTATTTCTGCTGAGAAAGGTGGCTTTTATTTTCCTGAAGGGTTATTAACTGAATTCTCCTCTTGTCATAAGTCTGGGTGTTTTCTTCTGCTCTTTCCAGACAGTTCTCGGTTCTTCAATGCAGGCAATGGTTTGGAGGGGTTTACTGATAGTCTGGTTACATTCAGAGCAGGGGGCGGTGGGAGGAATAAAAATGACATGGGAATAGGATTTCTTTGGGAGACATAATCACCAGAGCATGACTTTGGGACAAACTTGACTATGCAGTTCAGAGACTTCCAGTTTTTGATACGGGGTTGAAATCTTTACAGCACCTTGGGCCGTCACTCGCACAAGCAGTCCCGTGCCTGGAGTTGGAACCCAGGGACAAGTAAATATCGTTGCCTCACCTCAAGGTGGTCTGATACCAGCTGCTGGCTGGGGAGGGCAGCACGGGTGGTGGTTGGCAATAGGAGGGGTCTTGCTGGATTCCTCTGCCTCCTCACTGTCTCTGATGAGGCCATGTTTTTCCATGGTCTGGCCCAAAGGCAACATGGGTGGCCCAGTTGCTTTGTCATCCTGGAGCTGCTGGCATGGGTGACAAGTGACAGTGTGGAAACCACATGATGGTAATCATCACAGGACCCACTGGTGCGAAGTGCCACTTTCCAGTAGACAGTGAACAAAGATTTATTTCTTTTTCTTTTTTTATTAAAATGTTTCTTAGGCAGAGTTGACTTTCAAAGGCAGGGTAATAAATTACTTGTCAATCTAAACTTTAGAAATCATACCATATTTGGGAAAAAACAACAGTGCGTTAAGAGGCTCTCAGATACCACAGTACCCGGCTCAGCATCCTTGAATAGGTTTCAGTGGAATTAGGAACCTGCAACATATACTGTGTCATGTGCAAATAAGTAAATAAACAAAGCAAAAAAGAAATCAACAAAGAAAGTTCTCAATGTGAAGGTGTGTGAGATGGAAGGAAGGAAAATTGTCCTCTTGCACTTTGCTTCAGGAAAATCTTACCTGCTCTTACTGCATTCCTAACAGTTCTCAAGAGAGCGGTTTGGGATCCCGGAGAGGGAGATAGTTCAACGTTTTCCTGAATGACCTCCATTTAAGCTGTCTTAGATGAGCTAGAGAGGTTTTCTTCTGGGAATGCAGCCAGTGTATGTAGAGAATTAGAGTCTGCAGGTGCAGCAAAGGCGCTGCAAGATACTGCAAACGAAGAAGATCTGAATGAACTGTGTGAATGTGTCCCATCAGTCTCCAGCTTCAAAGAGTAACATGAGGCAGAGAATTATCTGGGAGTAATAGTCCATAAAAGTCTTCAAACGGTATTTATTGTGTGAAGTCAGACAATAACAGATCCCACGCTATAAAAACCTCAGTGGTTCCTGTTGCTTGTTGAGCGGCTTGGCGAACATTGGGAATATGGGAGCCTGAGACCTGTGCCCACTTGGAACTGAAATGCCTTCTCCTACAAGAGTTAATGCCGTGCAGCTACTCCGTGCTGGATCACACAGGGTTACATTCCCCCCTGGGGATTTATGAGACATGCAGCACTGCCCAGTGTTCACAAATGGCTTGCCTTTTTTTTTTTTTTTGACTCTATAACAGTACAAAACTTATCTTCTAACCGCAAACACAAAATCCTGTAATTAAACCTTTGTTACCCACAGCAGAGTGCTCATCATGTATACAAAGCAAACATTTTGGCAAGTTTATTATGCTCCTTGAGACTAAGAGGGAACTAATGGCATTGCAAAATTACAGCAAGCTGCTTGCTATGCTGCTGCTGGATATTTTCACTGGCAACAAGATTTTATATACCTCTTCATCTCGAAAAAAAATACAACAGATTTAGAAAACGTTTTTACTCTCAAAGGCAACACAGTGCAAAACATCCTATCAAAGTAAAGGCCAGAGGGATATTTTGGCCTTAAAAAATTATTGCACTTTGCTGTACATTAAAAATAATTTAGTTGTAATTTTTTACTTAAAATTACTAAAAATTGGGATAATCCAGCTAGTAAACTGTGTAAGTCATCAAACCTAGAGTTTTTGCGCTGAAAGATGCCTGCTACACAATTTCATTCGCATTGTGCACGGTCCTTCACTGCTGGGAAGGACAACTGCTGCAGACTGTCACCTTGCTCACTAAACGGAAAGCCAAGGATGTATCGTGCAGCACCTCTAGGAGAAACTCTTCCATTTTTTAAGCCCATTTTGTTGTTGTTCTTTGACTGTAATTCAGACTATGTTAGTTTATGTGCATGAGTCACGAACCAAGGGTGAATTTTTACATTTTATTTCACTGTTAGATGTTATACACCAACAATATATATTGCAGCTGCCTGAGCAAAATGGATCAGCCTGAATCGGTCACACTGCTTCTCTGCTGGAAAAGTACAATGACGTCCTTAGGAAAGCTGAGCAGATCTGAAAGGTTCTTTGGGTGGTATCAAGTGTGAAACATAAATCATTGTTCATACAGAGAAGAAAAATATATTTGTATTTGCATCTTTCCATTGCTACAAATAAGCCATTTGACCAAAGAGGAATACCCGGGCTCTAAAACTAGTTTCTGCCTACCTGTTGACAAGACAGCTACAGCAAGACCTACTTGCATGCCTTAGAATGAAGAAATCTGGGTACGGACCGATGCCATGAGAAAATAAAAATTCCCCCTAGTCAGTCAGATCAGAGGTCCAGGTCACCAAGTGTCTTCTCTTGCACAAAGGCCAGGGCCATTGGTAGCGGTAGGAGAATACGAAGTGAATATGACATGACTAGGAAGGAGAATATGAAGAATATGACAAGTCCACCAGTCACACAGCCTCCCAAGGCCTTTTGCAATCTCCCAGGCCAAGGCCCTGGCTTTCATGGTGAGCATCACTTGCTGGATTTTTTCTTCCACTGATTTGTCTAGTGGCTTTTTGAAGTCATCTAAACCTTTGGTGTTGACAACCTCCTGTGAGGTTTCTCTCATGAAAAGAAGAACATCATGTTACCACTTCTCTGAAGCATATTTTGAAATACTTAAAATTCCTCCATAATTGTGGCAGAATTGGTCAAGATCCTGAGTTCGTTTCATGTAGGTCTGTGGGGCCATAGCCCCATTCCCTTGGAGGTCAGGTGAAGGTTGCTCATGGGCTCATAAGGATCTACAAATCCGGCTGCCACCACTCATGGCAGTCGTTCCCACCCACTTGGTGCTAAAAAGCGAAAGTGAGTGGAACCAGCAGAAACCCTAAGGCAGCAATACCTGGACCCCGTCGCTGTCAATGGCAAAACACGGGCTGACGTCTGCCCCGTGCTTCCTGCCTCAGCGTGCTCCCAAATTCAGGTCCCAAATGCTGCACGAGGAGTCGGGCTGTGCTCTGTGAAGAGCTGGTCTCCCCTCACCTCCTCTCCTTGACATGTCTGCAAGGGGGTGGGGGGACACGGGGCTTGTTCTCCTTGAGAATGAGCAGGTCTTGCCACGATACCTCCACCTTTGATCTCTGTTATTCCTGAGCACCCGTCTATGAAAATGGGAGATAGTCCAAGAGATTTGTACTCTTCCCCGTACAGCTGCATAGGTCATGTCATGCTCCAGGAAGTCAGTCATGATTCAATACAGTTTTAATCATTTTAAACAGGGAGAGAATTGTATGGAGACAGACCGTACCTTTAACTACATTTCCTGAAAACACTGTGCTCTTTGCATGGAATGGCAATAATTAGAGAATGCAAATTCAGTCTTTTTTTATGTTTTATATTCCTTTAATACAGAAACTGTTTTTTTTTCCCCCGAGATTGCTACAACAGGTAATAGCATATCATCTTAAAATTACACTTTATGCTAATCAGCTTTTTATTACCGAAAGGGTGTTTTGGAGAGAGAGGGAGTTAAGATTTTTTTATTATATCTGAAAAACATACCTATTTCTACTGTAGGTCCTAGAGTATGATTTGAATACCCTGAAAAAAAATCACTTGAGATTAAGGACAGTCCATGCTTGCTCATGGGGCAGGAACTTGAAAGTTGTTTGCACAACCAACCTTCGGGCAATTTAGCCCAAGGTTGCATGTCCTGTAATTAAGTTACTATTTCTGTTGTGGATCTGTTTAACAGAGAGCTGTCTTGCCACTTCTCATTTCAGCGGGTATGACCACGCTGCCTTTTGTGATCCTTATAAAGAGAAAACCCTGGGCCAGTTGGCAGAAACCAGTTTGCGTGGGGACCGCTGACAGCTACTGTGATGGGCTGGAGCATGTCTGTCCAGCTGATGCATCAGGCCTTCAGCAGCGATGTAGGCTGACTGGCTTTATTCAAAGGCTTTGACAAATAATATAAAACCTGTTTTTCCCCCTGCTGCTTTTGACAATGAAAGATGACCTGTCTGAAAACCATTATCAGTGTCTTGGATATTCACGTTCCTCTGCCCTGTCTCTTTATTGATTACAAAATGCAATTGTCATTACCGAGGGAGTTTCCTCCCTACCTCCTTAGAGAAGACAAGATTTTGAAACTGCCAATGCAGGTGTTATGAAATTCTAGGTTTCCTAACATCTCCCTACACTTTTGCAAACAGAATGTTAATGCAACAAGAAAAACAAAAATCACAAATATATCCATAGGTAAACCTAGGGAGTGCAGTGCTAAGGCAGTACTTTGCACATACGTACGTACACAAAGTGAAATGTTTGTCTTAGCAGTGGGGCATTTAGTTTCAAAGAAATTAGCTAAGGGGGTTTGTTGTCAGCTTCTTTAACACATGGGAAGGTCTTACAATATGTTCAGAATGATGTTGGTCAATAAGCAGAAATAATTTCTCTTTTCAGTCTCATTAAACAGGTGAAGGTGAAGAGCCTAGCAGCCTTCACGAGCAGGAGTCCCACACTGGTGCAGAAGACTCAGGCCAATGAGCATAAGAATTTTATAGAAAGGTAGTAAAGTACAGAGATGCTATACATTACTATTTTTTTAATGAAAGTAATTAAGATTATGTAGGGGGTGATACATGAACTTGACATTACTTGAAGTTCACAGTTTTTCCCAGCATTTCAGTTTGGACTTTAGCTGAAGGTTTTTCAGTTCTTATTTTTTAACTAAATTCATATTGTCTGTTGCTCCTAATACTATCCTCCTAATTGAGAATGATTTCACATAAAGGAAAACCAGTTGCAACCAGATAAATTCAGGTAGGAACGTAACTGTGAATGCATTGATGAGCTTCCAACTGCAGTTCAGTTTCCTTACCGCTCGTCTGCTTGCAAACACTGTGTGACCAAGGTTGCTCACAGAAGGGACTGAGGAATTTCGATTCATGGTCACGCATAAATGTGCCTATTTGTGCCTCATGAAATGTAACCTATGCCCAGAAACTGGACCACTTGGCTCAGCGAGGCAAACACGCAGCTCAAGCAATGCATTTTAATGGAGTACTCACTAGCTGCTATTCATGAATACCTCCATGATCCAAACAGCTATTACAGAAATAACGTCAGGCGATTCCAATGAAACACATCCACAGAATCAGGATGTTAGTGCACAATTTATAAGTGTAAACTGAGAAAACCATAACAAATAGAAGTTTCCAGCAACAACAGAAGTTCAGCAAAGTTTAGCAAAGATCCTGTTTTGATGCAAATGTCATTAAAAGCAGAAAACACAAGAAACATATAAGGTAAAAGTTTTATTTTCTGAAGTGTAAGTATGTCCTTAGCATAATTTAAGTAATCCATTGCCATTGCAATCCTGATTGCTACAAAGTTGAAGGTAAACTTTTTGACTGCACCTATTGCACACTTTCTCCACAGCTGTATAATAAAACCTTTCTCCTGTATCAAGAGATTCTTCACTGTGATTAGCTCGTCTGTAGAAGTTCAGTTAAGTAGCTGACTTAATTATGAAAGATGCTATTTGTTTGCATCATTCTATTTTATAATCTGAGGCATATCACTCCAAGCTTGCGATTTCTTTTTGGCCAGTTCCATCCATGATGGCTGATCCGGAGCAGCATTACTGGCTTTCTTAAAGTGGCTCATTTCCTCTTTATCCACCAGTGCTGGTGACGGAGCTACTGTGAATAAAACACATGAACATTTTACGTTTGCTTGCTGTGCAGCTATACAGCCTAGCTCTTTCATTAAAAACTTCCCGTGCCTTGCCCTACAGTAGAAAATCTTTACATTTCACATGGAAGCTTTTTCTGCACTACGTTAACTGAAGCAATAACCATTCTGCGCTCGAAAGGATACAGTGTTTTTCTCATGAATAATATCTTTTTGGTCCCTAAACTTAGCAAAACCAATATGATGACCTGGATTCCTAGCCATACCCTGTGCTAACACCCAGGCCAAAGAAGAGAGAGTCTTTTCATTAGCAAGAACATTCATTTGTGAATTCCTCCTACACCCAGCCCCCAACTCACAGGAGTTTTACTACCTTCCAAACTTCTTCCTTTCTTTCAAATTTTAATTTACCAAAGAGATTCAAAGTTATTGTGGGAGGACTGATGGGCAGATGGTTTGTGATCACATCATTCCAGCTTGTTGAGGAAATCACATTAAAATTGAATGTGATTGAAAATAACGTTGCATGCATTTTACAATTTACACTGGGATAGTGCATTTGGGATCCCGTCCTGTGAAATGGCCTAGTGCTCTCGATTCACGTTTCTTTCAACACAAGTTTTGACTATTCTGTTATCAAAGTGGTCAAAAGAATGCACCACCAAAGAAAACCCCAGAGGTGAGTGCTGAGAAAACAGTTTGCCCTTGCTGATACGGGGCTGGAGAAGAGATTAGGATCTAGCCCCTACTCCTTTTCCAGCAGAAATTCTGCACTCAAGCAGAATTTCTTCTGACAAGGTTGTGAGATAACAGCCTACATTTTAAGCATTTTATTTCCTACCAGGGACATAATGTGACAGTGAATTGGTTCTCAGCAGCGGCTCCTTCACTTCAGACTTTGTCTCTTTCCTCTCTTCTTCAGAAGTAGTTTTAGGCGCCAAGTGTGAAGGTTTGCTCCATTGCTGCTTCACTGACCCCTAGGCATAGACAGGGATAAAATCCAAGTAATGCAGAGAGAATGAGACCAATTTGGAAGAACACGAGCAAAAAGGAGTGGATGTGGTGCCTGTCACAATCCAAAGACCACGTGCGCTCATCACACATTGGTCCCAATCTTCTCACTTGAGCTGATACCTGTTCAGAAAGCTCCAGTAGTTTCATGTTAGCCTCCACGCTACTCAACTTTACACATTACAACGATCCCTCTGTATCTGTTATTTGTAATGGTATCCATGAGTAGGTTATTATAGTCTTCACTGCAAAATGTATTCCAAGCTCTTTGCACACCTTTACTAACATAGGGATAACATTTAGGATACAGGACTTGGAAACAGCCTTGTTCTGTCATGTTTCCCTTCCACCTCCCAAATTTTGTGGGTTAGGGCACTGTTTTTTTGGATGGTTGACAGTAAATGGATTTTCCATAAAAAAAAGAAATCGAACAAATCCTCCCATGGATTTTCTTGCCAGTATCAAAAACTACCCTGAAGTGATGGTGCCTGGTGCCATGTGGGATAAGGAGAATGTGGGAGTAGTACAGTGGCACCAAGCCTCACACGCTGCAGTCAGGAGCATCTTGGCATGTTTCTCTGTTAGCTGATATAGGGAAACAAAATGCATGGCATGAATTTTAGGGAACATTGCCAGCTAAGAGCTGGAGTTTCCTATTCTGTCACAGAAACTGTATTTTGGGATCATTTAAACCCTTGGTGTTTTAAGTGCTATGGCAATGTTGAGCATTATTGCAGTTCATAATCTTGTCTAGACATTTTATTAAGTATTATTTCTTGTTAATCTAACCACTGCTATTTTTCATCATCTGGAGATCTTCTTTTTTTTCCAGGATATAATACAGCTATCTGGGTTTCTAACAGTACCATCTGAAGCGAGAAAGTAGGCCATTTGCACTGGGAATGCTATGCTGGTATAGGACACATGCTCCTGCATCAGTGCAGGGTTCTTACAGTGCAGGAGGCAATACAGGCAGCACTCGCACGCTGCTGCCTCTGTGAGCTAGCCCAGTATCAGGGAAGCCTTGTTAGTATTCTGGATTAATGCCAAGTGCTTCTGCTAGTGCAGCTTTGTCATCTGGGAAGATCACTTCCTACAGGTATCACACTCTTTTGCATGGGATCTCTGAAAAGGCAGCGGCAGCCCATATTCATGGCACCACATGGGCATCTGAGTTATCCATACACAGAGAACCAGAATTTATATCTTGGCACTGTCTGTAAGTGCAAAAGTTATTTTTATTCTGTTTAACTTCTCAAGGCTCTAAAAATTGTTACCTAGGAGCTTCTGGGACCGAGCTGTTCATTCAGTGTTACTTCAGTCAGGATGTATAGGAGGTTCAATGAAATGCTGTGCTTGGAAGGATAGTTAAAGAGAGTGTGTTCCCTCTGTATTGAGAGAGATCTGAGACTGTACAATTTAGCACCTCTTTGGGGGTATTTTAGCATGCAATACTTGCATTAGATCTGGTAAGTACGTATTGGGCACCCAAGAAATTTTACACACCTCACATAGTTCCAGGATTTCTTGGAGATATAAAATTACATATTTGAACAATCAGAGAGTTCTGAATCTGTAACACATTTCCGACAGCCTTTGTTACTTATGATTATACTCATTAAGTATCTGTAATCATTATGGCATGACTGGCAATATAGCAGTAGATCCAAAGAATACTACAGGAAGGTGATATGAAAGCATTACAAATTTGTATTCTAAGTACCTCTGTTCGTTCCTTCTCTTTATTCTGTTTCTCTGTGTCTGACTTAACATCTGGAGCCACAAGTTTTTCTCTGTCGAGTTCCTGCTCCTGCTGCATGCCCCTCTGCTTTTGCCTTGCTATGGAAATCCAGGCTGGCTCTGCAGGACTGTTGGGATCTCTTCCGGAGTCTCCAGCAGCCACAGGGGAAGGCATGCTTCTCTCTGTTGACAGATTATTTATGTACGTGGTTATATGAAAGAGAGTTGTCATTCGCTTCAGCTCACACTTGCTTGATAGGCTGATTGGTCCCAGGATGTGTGACGAGCCTGGGCACATAGGAATTCTGTTTAGTTTGGTCTCCAGAGAGCAATCTCCCTGTGCTCACTGTTTTAAGTTACTGTTCTACTGGTGAAAAACACTTTGCATCTTTGTTCAGCTAAAGTCACAGTGTTGCGGCTCTCACGTGAGGGAGATGCAGAAACATGAATCAGGTTTCATTAATTTATCCATTTGCCAATGTCTCCCCTTCTGCTCCCTCCTCCCATCTGCTTCGTGGCCGTTTAGGGACAAGCAGCAGCAGATTCAAAGCTGGACAGAGCTGGACCACGGTGTGGCAAAGGCAACCCCCCCTTCCCCCACTGCGGCTGCCTTTGGCTCCCGCTCTCCCCATGCCCACGCAGCAGCAGCCGATGCCTTAGTCTGGTTCCTGCTTTCCTTCCACCCCTTTAGCAGCAGCCTCCCTCGCACAGCCCCGTGGTGCCTGCAGGTGCTGTGGGTGACTGAGCACAACAGTCTGAGGCACACACAGAAATACTGTGAAAACCACAGGGTTAGTTCATGGTCTTTTGATGTGAGGTTTACTTTGATTTATCCCTGCTGATGCTGACCGTGCTCTCTGTTGGGGCCAGTCACTTTCATCGTACTCTACCAGAACTGAAATGTCAGTAAGGCAAGAAAAAAAAAAAGCCCTTCCTAGAGAAAAGGGTTAGAAGTGCTACCCTGCTGTCCTCACAACTGCTGCTCAGGGATGAGCAGTAACCAGAGGTATGGGGAAGTGAAATACCCTCTATTCAAATATTCTGTGAAGGGAAATCCTGTCTATACACTGAGCAGAACTGGATCAAGAGAAGAGCCTTAGCTTCTCCGTTGGCTCCAGCCCCCAGGTTCTCCACTTCTTCATTGGCTCACACTGCACCCAAAATTCAGTTTTCCAACTAATGTGGAGCCTTTGCGTGGTTTAAAAGAGGAACAAGGACAGTACTAACACTCTTAGAGCCATGCTAGAGCCATAAGGAAAGACGATTTAACCTTTCCCAGCCATTTCTGGCCACTAATGTACCCAAATTTACAGAAGGCTATTTCAGAGCAGAAGTTAAGCTTCTCATCCTCAAAACCACGCACGGTCCTGCCCCTAGGAAAAGTTTGCTACCTAATCAGTATCCTGTTCAGGGATCCAGGAGGAGGCAGACCCAGCCAGGAAGGATGACTGCCCCAGAGTCCCTCAGGGCTCAGCTGCTGTGCTGGCATAGAGCTGGGCCACTGAGCCACAAGACCATCTGGAGCTGTCAGACACGTTTCTGGAAGGCCATGGTCTAGTTTAGAGGAATGTGGCCCTGATCAGGAAAGCAGGCCAATGTGTCAGAAGGCATGTTTGAGATGCCTCATGAAGGCATGGGACATGAAAGGGATGATGCTCTCCCAAGAGCTGGAGTCTGCAAACTCAGGCACATTATGAAAGCCCACAAACTTTCTTTGCTCAGGGATTTTCTCACGTCACAGTTCTACCTCACCAGAGACAGACTAGTTATTTGAGCAAGAAAACAGTGTAAAGCCTATGTCAGCTGAAAACCACAAAAAGAGAAAACACAAGTTTTGCTTTAAGGCCAAAGCAAGATATTTTGCCAGCTGATGCCTGCATTTCCCTTCACGTTCACCTCATGTGATCGTACCGGGAAACCTCTGAAAAAAACAAGCCAGAAAGTCCAGCTGTGCAAATGCAGCACAGTAAAGAAGGGCCCCTGGACACTGAAGGAGCTTCCCTCCCTCTTGCATGGCAAGTTACTCCAATTCTCTGCACCCCACCTATGCCCCATCTTTCCATGCCAACAGCTGTTCCTCCCATGATCTTCTTCCCTTCTCTTCACTGGCTGCCCTTGCTTCATTTTTGTCTCATTTTACAGGATGATAGAGAATGAGACTGGGAGAGATCTCAAGATGTCATCTAGTCTATCCTTCAGCTGCAAGGCAAGATCAGTTTGCAAGATCAATTTCACATCAACTGTTTCCAGACAAATACGTATCTAACCTGTAAAACCCTCCAAAGACAGGACAGATCTCAGAGTCTCCCTAGACAACCTATCCTATGGCTTGGCTCTTCTTTTACTACTACATTTTTCCCTGTTGGGTAAGTTACATCTTCCTTGCTCTAATTTAAATCCGTAACTTCTTCCCCTATACACTATGGACACAAGCAGATTACTCATAGCCTCCTTGTGGCAGCCTTTCATGCATTTGAAGACTTAGACCATGTTTTCCCCATTTTAAAAACTTTTCTGATTAGTCACGTTCTCTAGATCAATCTTGCTTTTGTAGGAATTGTCCTAATTTGGTCCAAATCTTCTTCAAAATATGGTGCTCAAAAATGGCACATAGCACTTGAGAAGAAACAGGGCTATCATCAGCTGAAGTGGAAGGACTAGCCCACTTCACCTGAGATGGTCTCCTGTGCATATCACTCAGCATGACGAGTCTCTTGCAGAATTATGTTATTACTGTTTTGTATTTAGTTTGTGAGCTCCAGATTGTGTTACTTCCCCTCTTCCATCCCCCATTTGTATCTCTGCATCAGATTATTTTTGCACACAGAACTTTCTACTTGTCTGTAAAGAAAATATTCTTTGCAAACTATGTTTCCACTTTCTAAAGATAACCCTGATTTCTATTACTGTCCTCCGCTGTGTCCACAGGCTTTCCAGCTTGCTAATACCTGCAAATGTAATAAGCACACACTTAGTTCTGTCACCCATGTCCTTAAATATACTGAATAGCGTCAGACCTAAGATGGCCACCATCTAATATGACAGTGAATCATTAGCTGGCACTCAGTAGCTTTGCATCAACCCAATGAATAGCCTCACCAAGATTGTATTTATAGGAATGTCATGATATTTATAGAAATGCCCTATGATACCAGCTATCATTTGATTTGACTGCTCTTGACCAAGCCATGTTGGTTGGAACTTATATCTGTGTTATCTTGTACACATTTAGAACAGCTCAATTATTCGTTTCAGTATTTGTTATTAAGTTAAGTGGTATATAACACCCTTTCTCCCTCTCTCTCTCTTCTCTGTCTCAGCTCCTTTTTCAAGATGTGCCACCTTCTGGAGTTCCCCTTATCTCCCACAGGTTACCAAGATAATCACTAGCAGCTCAAGGACTGCTAGCCCGTCTTCTCTGAGTATCTTAGGACAAATTTCATTAGGATCATCATCAGTAAACCTACACAGCTGAATTGGTGTGATGTCTGCTAATGCATCTGCCACCACATTCTCTCTTTTGCTTGTAGGCCACGTCCTTGAACTCATCTGCACCTTTTTAGGTTGTGAGCAATTTGAGAAGGACCTGTCAGTGCATTGCCCAGTGAAGTCAGGTGCCACGCTTCATCAGTTCCCAAAGCACTACTGTGACACACAGATTGACTGCCACTACAGAAGGTGATGGCAATGTCTAGTCTTCCTCAGAGCTGAGGATCCCTCACACAGTACATAAAGTAGCTTTTCACTTTAGTTACCTTCTATGCAAATTAGTCAATTAGTTCTCCTAGGATCCTGTAATGAATAACCATCCAACAGTTAGGCTCAGTATTATGAAGATGTTTCCCCACTGAAGCCTCCCTGTGCCCTGCTGGACTCATCCTGTAAATCCATCCCATCAAACATACCTCTTCCCCCATGTACAGGCCTCTTCTCAGCCCAGAGAAGACTGGGCTGCTTCTTCTCTGATCAGACAGCTACAGACCCACCACCACACACGTGCTTTTCCATCACCTTTTTACCTTCCTGCACTGTCTGTAATGTCTTGGTGCTCACAAACACCAACATCTTTACCCTGAAGGTCCTTTTCAATCCACCCACCAGCTTTCCCATGACACTGGGAACCTGGCTTTGCCTTGACACTTCTAGTGATGTACTTCTTAGTCTCGGTGATTCAAAACCACCCCTTGTGTTTTGTCCCATTTTACCTGTCACACCACAGGAGCTTTCTGTAAACACCAACTGAACAACACATTGCTCTTCCTCTGCTCCCACCACACAATCAATACCAACAAAATGACTGCTATGCCCAGGCTCTATTTACTGCACTACATGTAATGGTTTTATTGCTACCTGTGCTTCTGTTTCTCTGTCATCCTCATGAATTTAGGATTCATCTTTCTGTTATTTCGATGTGCATTGCCTAGCACAACAGGGTTCCCAGTCCTGCAGTGATTTGTCTGGAGGACGCTATTATAACAATGTTTTTATAAGGCAGATACTCTTAACGAAGGCAACAAGCACTTCAGCTCTTCAGACAGTTTTCCCTGATGAGATGCCAGACATCCTAGTCATGCCAATTAGAAGGCAGTCAAATTAGAGGCAAGTATCATCCCATAAGAGATGGTATCAAAATGCCCCTGTGATAGGAGGGAACAAAAGCTCTTTATCATCATCTTTAAAGATTTTATATGTATCTGTACAGGCCTGACTTAGGACAGCAGAGAAGATTCATCTACAGAGATCAAGAGCTGATCTGCTTCTGGGAGGGGCTTTCCTGTTTCTTTAAGCAATTATGTTCTACCCTTGTTCCTATGAGAGTGCTTGCTGCAGAAAGCCAGGCAGGCAAGGCAGAGGAAATGCCTTCTCTTCAGCAAAAAAACCCATCAGATGCAACCCCTGCAGGATTTGCTACCTCATGTGTCAGCCAGAATTACTGTAAGGGGTAGAAGAAGTGTATTCACTATTTATTATCTTTCCCATTGCCCAGAGGTCCTTTACATCCTCCCACCTCCAACTACAGAAGGTTTCTTGGCAGTATACATGCACTGTTGTTCCAACCAGAAGGATGAAAGGTGGTGAAGTAATCCAGGAGGTAATATGGTGAAGAAAGTTGGCAGATTAAGGTGATCCGAGACTGTACCATGAAGCTCTTGGTACCCTGAGGGGCACTAAGAAGCCAAAAGCTTTCTCGGGAAGTGACTATTCACAAGAGAAGTGCTGTTTGCACATCTTCTTCCTCAGTTCAGTGGCTGTCTGATCACATTGAACAAGCCCTCCTTATCTCATCCGGTGATGAGGGAGTCCGCGTGCTTTTAGGGTTCACCACGTGGCAAAGCACAGCTTTTAAGGAAGCGGCTAGCCAGAGCAGAACCAAAAGTACTCAAAAGCACCACCTAATTCCTGCTTCTGCTGCACATCACATGCACAGCAGCTAGCACAACAGTTCCCAGCTGGTAAGTGCCACTTTTAGGGAGACAACATAGCATCAAATGCAAGCAGCGGCATCCTCCGTCGGAAGCTGTGGGAGTTCGACAGGCCACAGCCACTGCAAACATCCCATGTTTTACTTCTCCTCCAGTAAAGCAGGGCTGAGTCTCCTGCTTCCACGTTACACTCAGGAGATTTTCTGAATAAAACTAAAATCTGAATCATATTCTTCAGTTCTTTTTACGTTATTTTAAACAATATGTTGTTCACCTCGTTACTTAATAACTTCATAAGCTAATAAAGGATATTACTGGCAGTGATCTGTCTCTTGTTCACTCACAGTTTTAACCTTGTGATTGCATCTTTCCCTGGTTTCCTTAGAGCTGGCTTGGCCTGAAGCGAAAAAGACAAGTGAGCTTCTCCTTGGGATAAGCCACCAACAGTGGGAACATACCAGGTCAGAACCTGCCAAGCTGCTCTGTGCATAATGGCACCATGTATTAAAACTAGCATTTAATGTAGGCTGCCGAGATCTGCTGCTGCCACTTGAAACCACACCCAGAGGCTGCTGAAGCAGCACCTCTTTCCCACAGCCACCAAACACACATGGACAGTTGCAAGACCAGCCACTCCATCTGCGTTCTTCACCATTTCCACAGCATCCAGACTGACCATCAAAGACAGGCCCTGAAGGCAAGGGAGCCATAGCCACCTGCTCAGTGCCCTCCTGCAGATCAGAATCACCCCAGCTCTCCTCCACTGGGTCTGACAGCGGCAGGGCTGGCTGCCTCAGTGGTCCCTAAGGGGGGAAATTCCCATGCTGCAGCCCCATTAAATGCAGGTATCCGTTTCCTTCAGTATCTTACTACAGCAGCTTTTTTTTTCTTTTTTTCTCAGACTAAAGCTCTGATCTTATAGATGAAATTTCTTCTGCCTAAATACTGTGGTCTGATCTTATAGATGAAATTTCTTCTGCCTAAATATTGTGGAAATGAATGTGTACACTTCTCATTGATAGCTGGATATTATCCTTTAATGTGTGTCAGACTGGTTGTGTGAACAATAAGATGAAGATAAAACATTAATCTTTATGTACAAAAGGAGATCTATGATTGACTTGTTATTGTGCATTGGTTTATACACACATAGAAAGTGAATGAGAAATACATACCTATTTCTGTCTATTGACAGACAGATATACTCAGTGTATTTAACTGTATCTGGGGGTGTATGTGCTGCTTATATGGATAACCACAGCAAAGACGTATTGAAACATTACCCTGAGATTTAGGGGTTGATTTTTTTTTTAGACATGGCCTCAGATATTGTACCCGTTTCTTTTAAATCTAAAAGCCTTTGTGCGCACAAAATATGGCAGAGGCTCTTTATAACATTTAAATCTCATACATGAAAATGAACATCTTATGCCTGCAAGGACTGCAAAGAGGGGTTACTCTTGCCATACATCTGTGCAGGCAAAAGGTCAGAGGCAGAATATTAGAGTCTTTTGAAAGTCATACCTCTAACAGCAAGCAAAGCTAACTCGTGGATTCCTTGTGTATTTTATAAGCAAACATACTCAAAACTAATCCAAACAACTTCACCCAGGGAGATAACACCCCCTGTATACAAGAGTGTCATTGTTTTATATCCCTGCTTATGCATGCATATTTAATTCCACACTGTTGTATCTTTGCTCATTTATAAAACAGCAGTTATTTTAAGAAAGGCTTTACAAATGCACATGGGGTTTAGTATATACTGCCCTACATATTTCCCTTTGTTTATTAAAGCACTACGTGCATTCGTGTCAGTGTACACACCCAATTCCTTAATTTCAGATAAAGCTATTCTAAAAGATTTGGCTAAGTATTTTTGACATTTCTTTCTTCTCTAAGCTGCACTCTGTGAGGGATTTGACTTTTGGTTGGATCTATACCACCGATGCCAGGAGAGTCTTTTTGACACAAGAAACTGCTATGTTTGCATCAAAGTCTATTTCACTGCTGGAAAACTGCCATATTGCAAAATAACCTGACACAACTGAAAAAGCAACTTCTTTTGGAAAAAAAAAGACAGACAGCTTTCTTTTCAGCTGTAGCCAGGACAGCATTAAAGCAACGTCTTTTTTATGTAGAGAGAAACATTTTTCTTGTCATTTCAGAGCCTGTATTTGCTAGACAATACGCACCAGTTTCATTCACTGTTACATTCACTGTCGCTACCCGAGCTCCTTTTCTCTGTTAGAGCATGTCTCCCTGCTACACCTCCTCAATCGCTGATTTTTGTATATCCTAATATGCACATTCACACAGGTACTGCTTACGGTTTTGCTCTTGTAATAACCTGATTGCATATGTTAATTGTTTCTGCCCTTTACAGGACTCATGGCAAAGTGTATCAACCCCAAACAACACAGCTTAATCTTTTAATTCTTGCAAAGACTTGTGCCTTTAGTTCCAGAAACTTAAAAATTACCACTCCTGAGGTGACTAATTTCACACAGCCATTAAAGAGGCACCTTGCAGCCTGACAGAGGCCAAGAAATCCCCCACTAGTTCCCCAGAAAACTCAGGAGAGCTGGAGCGCTGCTTTGGCCTGGGGTGGTACACCAGCATCCCACCAGCCCTCCTGTTGCCTTTGATACCAGGAGTGCTGAAAAGCTAAAAATTGAACTGAATGAACCAAATTGCTCCTGCTCACCCCGTGACACAGCCAACTGACTTTTTTGAGATGAGTGTACATGAGAAAGGAACTGCACCACCTTACATCACCATTTCACAGCTTGTCTTCTTGTTCAGCACAGGGATTTCCTAACATGCAGTGGGAAAAAACTCCCCGACAGCATAAAGTGTCTCCTAAGGGTGACGACAGCTCTTCGAAAGGGCTGATGAACTCAAGGACTAGGAGAGAGCTGGGTGCCTGTATTAAGGGCGGTTGGATGAAAAAACAAGAAGTGGGTGTCCTAGCAGATCAGGAGGCTGGAGACAGCTGGCAAGCCATGTGATCCACAAAGGGCCGTGCTGATCGCGCTGGTCAGATTTCTGCTGCTTGCAGCTGCAAAGACACACTGCCGACTCACTGGGCTAAGGCAAATGTTTCAAAAAGCTTAAAAAGGCATTTGGGCAGGGGTAATGCTAAGCCCTCATTGTGTCCCACAGCCCTCCTACATCTTGGAGAGGGGCATCACTTCCGGTGCGGTGCCAGGGCAACCAGAGGAGGTGGACACATCTTGTTCAGCCACAACATCAGGTGGCCAGCTCAGGCTGATGTGGTAACTTAGCACAAGGAAGTGCTTGGTCAGATGTCTAAGGAGAAAGGTCTGCAGCGGGGTAGGAAGAACCTCAGGTCAGTTTGGAGCAGACTGCTTTGTATTTAGAATTAAACTCTTTCTGAGTCCTGGCATGCACACATATCAGAACCCGTTACCAAGCGCTTCAAAGCTGGAAATCCATGGAAAACTGTAGCAACTTTGCTTAAGGTAATACAGTAAGATCAGTGGGGCAGTAGCTAAGGAAGACAACTAATTACCATCGCAGACCAGTCTGAACCACCATGTTAAACAACCCCAGGCCAAACAGATTTGATGTAATACTGTCAGGTGGAGAGGAACATGTCCAAAACAGGGCTCCTCAATCTGCAGCCTCAGGTTCAAATTGCAGTTGTGTGCACTGCTGCCCGGGGGACTGGGGCACAGCTTTCATCCGCAGACCCTATTTTGCAGAGGACAGTCCTGAGCCTGGGGGCAGGAGCCTCCTTCACCCCAGGGCTGAGGAGCCAAAGGAGAAGCCTGGAGGAGAAATGTGCTCCCTGGCTCCATTTCTTCCCCTTCTCCCTCTTCCAGGACTCGCTGTCTCCTGCCCCACTCCCACTACAGGCACCCTGGGACTCAGCAAGAAGGAGGGGAAAAAAGGCTACGTGCAGGAGCACTGGTACTCCCGCTGCTTTCCTCTGTTCTCTGCCAGACCAACCGGCAGACTGTGCTAGGTCTTCTCCTTGCTTGTTCCCAGTATGACTCTCCCCAAAATCTCAATCGATCAGAGACTTGGCGTCCCTACAAATAATCAACTACTCCTCAGGGCAGGGCAGAGGGGAAAAGGCCTTTAAAGTGAGCACTGGGATTATACAAAGGGAGAGCACCTTGTCTGCAGGGAGGCTCTGGCTGGACGGCTGTGGGAGCCTCATCTGGCTGTGGAATCAATGAATCCCCTCCTTTATGGCCGCTGGCAGAGCAGGAAACTGTAAATGTGGCCAGAGCCCTGCAAAAATATCTGCGATACTGCAACAGATGACAACTGGAACCTGTTGTAACTCAGGGCATCAGCAGGTTGTTTCTGGGGCCAGGAAGAGGCTTTTGTCACCCTGTAGGACAAGTGGCCTGCTGTGTCCTGAGGTCTTCTTTTGGTTTTGTGTCCCCTGACTCTGAAGCTCAGACACTGACCCCAACTGGAGAAGAGCAACCATGGGGGGGGCAGCTCTGCAATGGCACAAAGAAACCTTTTCATTTCCTTGGCCAGCATCTCCTCCTGACATTCTTAACATCAAACTTGTGATCAGACAGATTCAGGGCAGGAAAGAAGTTCCTCCCACATATCAGAAGACCTAAAGATATTTTCCCCTCTTGGCTGTTTTCTGAAGTGAAGAGCAAAGGTCTCCTCCTAGAATTGCTTGAACATACTTCACCTAACTTGTTTACTGTTGTTGCAAAGACCTCAGACAGTGGTGCCACTTCCAGTCTTTTCTGTTCTCTGCCTGTAGCACACAATATATTAGTCTCCAGAGGACTGATTTTTTTTTTTTTAACTCTAACCCAATTATATAATACAGACAACAGGGTGAAATTTAACAATCTGCAGTAGACACGATCTTACTGTCTCTCCTGGCTTTAAACTCCAGGAAGCTGCAGGGTAGTTATTTTTTGTTTTTAAACAAGGAATGACTAACGATAAAGATGGATAAATGAATAAGCAAAGCTCACAGAAGACAATAAATAAATGGCGCGTTGAACATGCCAGGCAGTTACTAGTATTTCTGCCTCAATGCTATGGTGAAAAAGAAGGGCTAGAGGTCTGAGTCACTCATCCCACGCAGGGCATGCCACTTAATATGTGCTCCTGGCTTTTGAATTGCCATACAGCAGATCTAAATGGCTTGATAGATAGATAGTGGCTTCTGTTTCACAATACTTGCTAATGCACTTTATTTTTTGAGTGTCACTGAACGTCCTTTAAACAATGCACGGAAATGCAAAAATCACAGGCAAAAACATTCTGTCTGCTGCTTCTTCCCTGCTGTTCTGATAATCTTTTCAGCAAGGGAGAATCAGGGAGCAACACCACTGAAGGCAGAGCCATCAGCTTGCACTCGCTGGTGTTGTGATTGACATCACACGGCTGCCTCATGCTCTCTCACAGGTAAGGTCATTCCTTGCCAGTTAAGGTAACTTTATAAAGTATTGGGAGTCTTACCAGGTACTTTACAAGGATTTGACTTTTTCTCCAAGTCTCTATCTTCATTTCTGGATTCAGGAGAGTGAATAGCTTTCTCTTGCTTCTCCTTGTTTGCAGTAGTATTTGGAACAGTTGTGTTTTGCAAGGCTGGCTTTTTAGGCAATGGAGGTTTGCTACTAAGCTGTTCAGAGGACTTTGCTTTGGGTTTGATCTTTTCACTTAAAGAATCACCAATATTTGTATCAGCTGTTTTTTTGATCTGTGCCTTATCACCTTTTAGAAAGGAAGTCAATCCCTCATTTTCTAAATTAAACTCTGCACTGTATCTTTTAATGCCTTTTGATTCTGATGATGAGTTGTCTCTATATTTCAAGGACAGTGAGGTGGATCTAAGTTTCACTTGAAAGGGACTTTTATCTTCACAGCTTGGCTGATTCTGAGATACCACCGAAGAATTGCTTGGCACTGGCACTGCATCGACAGCCAGAGAAACACAGCCAGCCAAAATTTCTGTAGATTGGCCTGTGTTCTCAGAGTCAGACTCTGGCATCAAAGTCTGCTTCTTGCTGCTACATTTTTCCTCCTCCAGATCTGATCCCTTCTGTAAGTCTTCTTTCCACTTCTCATTTCTCGAGGAGACCTTTGCTTTGGATAGGAAGAATCCAGTATTTAATGGGCTTTCCGACTCTGACCTTTCTGGGAAGTGTAGGCTTCTGGTCCTTGGTCTCTCCCGTGCAGAGGAAACAGAAAACTTTCTCAAGGCATGGAGTTCATTGGCTGCTTTTTCAGCTTTCTTCCCCAAAATTTCCTCCCTGTGGAACAGTGACTGACCGTTCTCCTTACCAGAAGCAGCTGCTTCTTGTGCAGTCTTTGTTTTCTCTAGAGAGCAGGAAGCAGATGATCCCATCTGCGTTGAGGAAGCAGGATGTGAAACATGGAACGAGTTCGTGGGCTGGAAAGAACCTAAGGAAAATTGCTTGCTGGACTCTGACAATAGAGCAACCTCTTTCTTTGCCTCTTTATTACAGGGCGTTTCCACAGGTATCTGATCATCCTTCTGTATATTTTCTGACCCGTCCAAGCAAACAATGCTATTCCTACTAATTGAAATATCTTCTTCGGATGGTATTTTATTTACTGAAAACACAGCAGGAAGCTCCTTATTTTCTTGATTTAAAATACTCATTGACACATTGCTTACTTCCCCAGACAACAGAACCGGTGTTTCTGAGGCATCTTCTTGCTTTTGTACTTCTCTGTCTGGACCAGCGTAGGAAGAAGTTGCAGAGTCTTTCCCTTCTAACAGCAATGAAGACTCAGACTTCACACACGTTGTTTCCAGTATTGGTTGGCAGCCCTCTGGTTCATTCTCTGGTAGCAGGGCTTCCTGTACAACAGCAGACTCAGAAGTAGGCTGAGTCATTGCTGGTCTCAAAGCAGGGGGAAGGTCCTCAGGCATTCTGGGCTTTGGCCAGGAAGCCACATCCTGCGCTGCAGCTGTGCCACATGGCAGTTCTTGATTGCTGGGTTTGAATACAGTATCTGGCAAGTCTGTCTGCATCTCCTTTTCATCATCCTCCTCTTCTTCTTCTGGGGTACAGCTCAAATCAGTCAGAGATTCAGACTGGGTCCTCTGTGAGAAAGAAATTCAGAAAGTGCCATCACCATGTACAGATATACTTTTTTTGTTATTCATCATTGCATTTACAACCAAGATCTTAAAGAGGATGGCAATACTTGCCTCCAATGCTGAGCTTGCTGTTTTCTTAACCAGTTTCTTAACTGGATGCTTTTTTAACTAAGCAGATCCTGGAATAATGTATTTAACCAATATAAAAGCAATCAGTGACACTTCCTTCTGCACAACCAGTGCTTTCATGCCTTTGTGGATGGGAAGTTCATCAAAACAATGGCCATTGGACCGTCCTTGGCACTTGATTCCCCAGAGCATACTGGATTTGTTGTGTTGCTCTTGGGCAAAAAGCAGCACTTGAAAGAGAAAAATCTGTCCCTTTGTATTTTGCCACTGCATACTAGCATTAAAAATAAAACAACCCATTCTTGCATGACTCTGAAGAGGCAAGGGTACATAGAAGGAAGAGCAAAAACCTAACAAGTCCATCCGGTTATGACAGTCTATGCCAGCTGAGTATCTACCCCCATATGGCAGTCTTCTGTCTAATCCCACTGCCATACAGCATTATAGCCTTGCCTCCTTTGTGTAAGTCTTTTTTTTCTTTCAAGAGTTAAGACTATTTGATAAAAGTTTATAAATGCATATGTAGTTACCTGTGAGGTCTTGTGATTAAGCTTCAGGTAAGGACTGGCTAAATATATAGGATTATTTGAAAGCACATTATTAAGATGCTGAATAAGCCTTTTCATATGGTGCCTGTATTAGCTCACTGATTCACTGTAGTTTGTTGGGCAAATATATGTTTTGGATGTAGGCCCTAGTTCCAAGAACACAAAACTTGCACTCTGAAGATACTTTTAGGGTTCTTCCAACTTCTTGTTTTGCAAGTGCAACTGCAAAGACAGATCTACAATGCCACGTGCATTCACAACCCATATACACAGGAACATAAAAGCAGAAGACATCAGTTAGCCAGAAGCAAGGTGCGCAGGCAGACTCAGGCAGGAAAATACTATGAATTGTGTTATCGAAACATGTGAACACTCTCCATAGAAAACCAGAAGGGCTCAGTCATCTGGCAGTTTATAGGCAGACTGGACAAAGAAATTGTATTTTGGTAACAATGTTACAATGGAAGAGGAGGTTTGATCAGTGAGTTATTGCCTTATATACTTTTCTAAATAACTGGCATCATCATTGTGCTGCTCGCAGCAGTGCTCTACCGAGCCCAAAGATCACTCACAGATTTTGGAAATTACAGAATATCAGCTAAGTAATATTTAAAGACAGAGGGAACAATATTCCTGTTGTTAAGCAAGCCAATTTAATCGCTTTAGTGTGTTTAAAACATTGAAAGAAACCACAAACAATAAAGTGCAAATACTGTAGTAAGAGCTGCAAACTTTAGTTCTAAAAAGAGAAGATGAGAAAAGTTAAGCTATGCCCTTCATAAGGTATGCCAATGAATCAGATAAACGGTGTTTTAAAAGGATGGTTTTAAAAGTTTTTTTTTAATAGCATACACCTTTTAATAGTTTTTAATAGAAGGTACACACCTCCTTTTTCTTCCTGTGGGGACTCATTTGAAGTATCTGTAGTGCAGATAAAGGGTTTTGGGGCAGGGGGAGAGCTGAATTCAGAACAGTCCTAATGACAGAATTTGGCTCCAATTAATAGGTCACAACTTGCTTTTTCTGTACTTTTTGAAAATATAAGCCCAATTATATTTGGAAAGTTAAAACAGCTCCTCCATCAATACTCTCTCAAAGACTCAAGATTTTACAGGAACCTCCAGACTAGGAGAAGTACTCAAGCTGATCATAACACTTTCCCCCAAAAATTATTTAAGTAACAAATTAAGCAGTCGGCCCCAACTTCTGCATCACACACAAGATACTAAATTGTACTGGCCAATAAATTTAAGAAAAAATTGTTACCTAAACTGCTGCGTCAAGAGTTAACAAGTAATCTCAATATTTAATCCGTTCCTAGTGTCTACTGCAGATACGTAGCCTCCTCAAATAACAACTATTAAAACGCAATGAAATATCCATGCCACAATCTGACTTCTCTTATCATATCCGAGTTTGAAATACAAAGTCCAGAAAGAACTTCCTGGTTTTGTGTCAAAGGTGACACTGCTTATTTTCACAAGTACCTGAGAAAATCTTCTCATTTTACTGGATCTCTGGTTCCGGGGTTTTATTAAAAGCTTGTGTTTAGCAGCAGAATTATCCAAGCAAGAGGAAAGCTCAGGTGGATTGTCAAAATTGGCAGAAGGCGAGATGGTACTGTCAGATATCTGGGGAGCTCCAGTTTTAGCACTTCCATGCCTAGGGAACAGCTGACCATCTGTAGAGTGAGATCTAGAAGAAGGACCCAATGTAACCTGAAGAAAAAAAAAATCCCCCAAATAGAGACTTAAACAAAGAAACAAAGACATGAAAATAACAATTCTGCAAATAACGGGGGATATTTATTGGCATTTTAAGGTTGCCTCTTTTTCTTTTTGACATCTTTTTAAAATACATTGCATTCCCTAAAGATGCACATGGAGCACTGGTGTTAGCAGTTCTGCATTTTTAGCTGCTTGAATATCAAGCTATACTGTCTGGAAGGAAGGACCAAGTCACATTTAACTAGAAGATCAAAAGCACACAAATACATGGCCAGCGTGTTTTAGAAGAAAGATTTATGAAGAGTACTCAGTGACAGAACCTAAAGGGCCAGTTTCCTTTCTGGGTCTGTCCTCCAGCATCTGTGTCTAGGTTCCTATCCACAGTTACGCTGGGCTGGAGCATTTCTAGCTTCCTATGTCATCAGGTCGCTTCCAACTCTACAACACCCTCCAACAGACAAAAGAATCAAACATCAGTGGCATTGACACTTAAGTCAGCTTGCATTTTCTTCTTATGTATTTACATCTGCAAAATAACTAGGGAGTTTACGTGAAATGTAAAATTTCATTTGTAGATTATTCTGGGGAAGGAAACAATGGACAATTCCTACTAGACGCCAATAACCCATCCAGAAACAACTCCTGAATGCTCCAAGGGGTGCAGCTGGAATCCAGCTTGTCTGGGCACTTCACCAAAAACTACCCGACTCCCAGGGCTGATGCAAAAAGGAGACTAAAAATTTTTTGAAAAATGAGTCTAAAAATGGTTCTGCCTTTCTCTCAGATTCAGTTTTTGCAAACAGGCAAAATGATATTTCCAAACTATCTGTCAAGGTGTTAACATGACCTCTGACAACTCGTGACAGTCCTCCCTTTGTAGGCTTGAAATTCTGGTTCATTTCATTAGAGGAGCATTCTTCCTTTGTCATGCTTTCTTCCGCAGGCTTTCTTCTTCTTTCTTCTTCTTTCTTCATTTCTTCTTCCTCTGGAAGTGATATTTTACTGAGAGGGTTGGATGGGAGAAGGAAAGAGCAACATAGTGTTCGTTTTATTTAGGGCGGGAAAAAGCATCAGTGTTTTCTGTAAGTAGAATTCTGCAAGTAGAATTCTGCATTATGCGCTGCAGCCAAAAGATACTCTTTAGTGTATTGAGGGCCTGCTACAGCTTCCTCAATGGCCAGGGGAAAACTCCCATTGATTTTAGCGGAGGCTGGATCCCCAGCTTCCGACCACGGTTTCTATTTAAGAAAAAAAAAAGTAGCTCAGACATGTTGAATAATGGATGCTCTCATTAATTTTCACTCTACAATATCTGCAGTCTAGTACTCAAACATGACTAATGTACAACAAACGATACGTGGCTGGCTGCATTATACATTAGTACCTAACAGCGAATACATTGACATTTCAGCTCCATGATAAAGACACAGCGCATGTTCTCTTTCAAGGCACGTCATTATTTGCCTGCCTTTTTTCTGGCTTCTGCTTTTCCTTGAGAACTTTGCATGTCTGCTTGTTGGCAGTGCTCAGTGTTGGCCATTATGCTGGAAAATCAAGAATCTGGTTTGTTACTTAAATTTCAGCAGCCCAAGTGAATGCCAGCGCTGAGCCGGCTGCAGAAGTTGCCTGTCCCACAAAGTCTGGCTCTGGTGAAGCCTGCTGGAGGAGGGGATGGTTAGCAGACCCCCTTCTCCAAATCTCATGTGCGCATGGCTCAGTTGTCCTTCAGCTGGTCGTGCTGGGTGGCACAAGGTGGAAGGCGATGAGGAAGCCCCATCCCCAAAGTCCATATGGGACAGTCGCGATCCCTTTCTCCCTTCTTCGATCCAGGAAAGCTTCCAAGACATGGCGAGGTGTCATTGCTGCCCAAAACCTCAGGGCTGCATTGTGCAAAACTCCTCAGCCCTGAGAACCCGTCTCCTCTGACTTCTGGAAGGAGGGCTAATCTCTCCAAAATGCCAGGTATTAGACCCCGCAGTTTGGGAGGAAAGCCTTCAGATGGGGCTACTTTCTGGCTGTGCTCTGAACCTGGACTGGGATGAAGAGAGCTCTGAGCGAAATGATAGGGCATGTGGAAAAAGCTGAGCAACTGCGTAGTCACTACCACATCTCAGGAGTCAGCGAGTGAGTCAGAGAGTGATGTTAATGGAACAACAGGGAGACAAATCCTCCTTTAGCAAACATGCATCTGGACTGGACAAATTTACAGCAAGCCTATACCAGTTTTCAAGAAATACCTTCTTCATGTGTTCTGTTGTTTTTCTTTAAAAATATTAAAATTCCACCACATATAAGCAGTCTTTCAAACAGCTTCATGTGGAATCTAACAAGTGTGGCCAGAAATCTTTGCTGAGCCCTGCTGCAGCTGGCCTTGAAATACATTTTCTTTCTGCAATTCCCCTCTACCCCTCCTCCTATTTCTAGGAAATGCTTTTCTCTTTACCCCCTGTGTTGTTTCCACCATGACTCCAGCTGCGGACAACTAAAAGGGACTCTTCAGAGCCTTTCAAAACCGCCCTTTAATCAGCCAGAACGGCTGGCTGCTGATTGAAGAAAGCCATCTATTTGCCTGTACTCAAGTCCTGAAAACATCACTTCAGCAAAATTCACAGCTCGCGCTAGCTCATGTGGCCAGAATCTGACTGAAGGCTGAACCTCAGACTCCTAAGCAGCAATGCCAGCCACTATCATCAGGCAAACACTTTCTATATCAGTGCAAGGTAACCTTGTACCTAAAGCAAGGGGATGGGCAGATTTCAGAGGATCTAGATTTTGTTCATGGCTCCTCAACAAGCTTCCTCCCTTATCCTATGCATGTGACTCAAGCAGCCTTTACTGCAATTTTCCATCTTTAAAAAAAGGGATACCGTTTCATTGTCTAAATCTCACTGGCCATGTTTGGAGATTAAATCATGTCTGTAAAGTTTGCTAAAGGATGTAAAATATTCTAGAGGGCTTAATTATTATCAACGGGAGATTACTTGACATCAGATTTATGTTGATAAATAATCATAACTTCACATTAGAAGGACAGGCGTTATTAAAAAAGCAAAGCAAACAGGTAAGCATGCAATTACATACATACAAGCAGTTTTTTCAGCAGATGGGCAACAAAGTAATATTTATGCCTTAAATTTCTTTAAAAGACTACTATGCATAATTACTTGGCCCTTAATACATTTGGCAGAAGTTACCTGTTCTTCTTCTTCACTGCCTGTTCCAGCTAAACTCAAAGAGCTAAGGTGCTTGTGAGAGTCAGAGAACTGTGGGATGGAATGAGGAAGAGATTCAGTAAAAGATGACAAACGAGGTGGATATACTTGCAGAAACCATCTACGCAAAGTGCACACAGATACTGACAGTGTAAGTTGTTTTTCTCTATAGTCTTAAGGATTAGCAAGGACACTGCAAACATAAAGTGTAAGACAAGCAGATAAAGAATGAAATAATGTATAACAAAACTATCATTTAAAAAGAAAAAACAGTTTCAAATTCTTTTATGTTTCTTTTTCTGATGACAGCCTAGAAAAACATTAAAGAAGAGAGCTCTCGTATCAGCACATTCAAGGGATAACACAGATTTTTCAGCTTTTTTTTTTTTTTATGCCTGGCAGCTCTCTGTAGTCCTTAAAAAAACCCAGCATCCCCATGCACGCACACAAACACACCGTCTGCTTCCTAGTTCTGCATTTTCTGGCATGATATTTATATTTTAACAGAAACAAAGACTCTTAGTAGTTGTTTATACAGAGAGATAGCATTTTCCCATTTCGAGTAAGGTATTTCAGGCATAAAGTAGAGATACATATAGCAAACCAAATAATTTATTCTGCCTTCCACACGTAGGTAAAACAAGTCATTAAACACTGATTTTTGTCAACACCAGAACTACTCACTCTTGTTGTTGTGACTGAATATAAGTTTTCAGGGAGCAAAGACATTTCTGGAGGGCTCCTGGGTAATCCATCATCTTCTGAACTGGTCCCAGTGTCCTCTGTTCGCTTTGCATGAAGTCCAAACGGAGGCGGAGGTCCCAATTTCATGGTAGGCTGGAGTTTCAACTTCAGCATGGCATAAAATACATTAGTATGTGATAGCGATGGAGGTTTCCCCTGTACATTTTTAGGTCAGGTCAATGAGTTACTTTTATTTTAACGTCACAATTGAATGATCCAGAGCACAGGACATCTCACTTCACATGTTCTCTTGGGGAGCCAAACAATCTATCCATTTTTCAACTATCATTTAAGTAGAACCAAGATATGATACTGCTGTCTAATTAAATGCAACAGTTAATGTAAGCTGCAGACAGATATTACTTACTAATCAAATGTTCACCCACAAATACTATCCCCAAAAAACAGGCCTGGAAAGACATTCCATGTCTTGCATTTGAAAAAATAATGTTGTGTAAATTACCTGTAAAGCTTTAATCCGATCAGAAATGTTTTCTTGAGAAAACACTCTTACTGGCCTTGCAGGCTCTTGCCCAGTCTCAGGAATGAAGATGCTGTCATGTGACAAAGCTCTGCTTCCCATAATGCCTTTATGCGTCCTGGAATAATATAACAAACGAATGAAAACATACAGACTTTTTTGCCAGTCCTATTACTCTTAACTCGGGTCGTCTGTTGAACCATGGAGTGGAAGATACGTGTGTGCAGCACACATTACACATGAGATTCCAGACTTCAACATGAATAAAATACAGTCATTCAGGCTAATCTAGGTAACACCTTTAAAAACCAAACAAAAATTTGCAAATGCTGTTATCTGTCATGTTAACAAACTGAATTAAGGTTAAAGAGAGTTTAACCCCAGCAATTGAGTTATATCCTATGGAAAAGCTACTGCCCCATGGCTGGAAGCCAGCAGCTGGGTGGTGTGACAGTGCTGCAGGCAAGTCCAGGTGCAAAATGAAAGGAGTTCACATAAACGAGCCTGTACCTGAGATGGACTAACTTCTTGCTAATGCAAATGACTGGTCATTACCATAGGAAGAATAAGTACCTTTTACTATTAAAGGCTGTAGTACAGCATTTAATGAATCTCTGCCGTGCAGGTCATTAAGAAAAATATTCCAGGCAACATAGTTCTCATATAGAATCATTTGCATAAATCCTTACAAGATGCTTTCAAGGTCCTGTGCTAAATATCAACAACCCTGGGATTTTCCCTTACAAGCCTGGGGGACACATTTTTTTCATGGATGCTCTTTGTGGGCTTGTAAGAGGAAGCAGGAGATGCTCTGTGGGTAGCTTCTGTCATACTCTGTTTCCTACTTTTGATGCATGTGGTATGTAACTTCTTTTGCAAATGTTACATGTGGGGCATGAACACCTCGTTTCCTCATGGGAATGGTACAGGAGACCCATGGACAGACAGCTAGCTGCTAGGAGGTCTCTTGTGCTCATTTTCCTCAGCTTAGCTCATAGTCTAACTGACCAGGGACCAGAAATGCGTGCACATGGCATTTCTTCTAGGATTCCCTTCTTTTAAATTTTTTAAAGACAGCTATGAAATGGCAAACCAGAGTACAGAATACAGAACTGTTACAGGTTCCTTTAACTATCAAGTTAATTGAGCAGACATTCTAGAGAAAAAAATAAAAAATAAAAAAAAAGGAGAACTGTGTATTTTTGGATCTTAGATACTGTCACAGGGACATTAAGGAATATAAACAAACATGGCAGAAAGTAACATTTTCCTTGTAATGGCTGCTATAAATATGTTTGATAAAACAATAACTGGAAAAAGTTGATCTGTATTCCTGCTGCAGAAGGAAGGAAAGCCTGCTGCTCCTGCTTAATGCATTAGAGACATTAGAAGAACAATTCGTCTAAGTGAAAATGTGATCTCTGCAATGCATCCAAGGTCAGACAGATCTATAGCAATTTGCAAAGTAAGTGCCGGTCAGGGCTGCAATGGCTGCTCAACTCACCAACATTTTACAAAGACTACAACAGCAGCCAGATAAGCACTGTTGTTGCACGTGCACATTTATCCCAGCATGCTACCTTTGCTTTCTCTTTCTAGCAGACGCATACCTCCCATATGCGTAGAGGAGGTACCCTGGATGTCTCCTCAGATTATGAGTACTTGAATTAATTTTCCTTCCTTTCAAGGAATTTCCTGGTCTTTGTCTAAACAAATATTAAGAAACAATAATGTAACAACCCTGCAAGTAACGGCACAGTAACATGGCCAACCAGCCAAAGATCGTACCCACTCAGACATGACCTTGTTGAGTCATGCAGGAGGGAGAGAAAATCTGACCATCCATGTCTTAAAAATATGTTGTCGAACAACAATGCTATAGCCCACTGTTAGACCTGGTGCTGCCTGCCCGGAACTCCTGGGGCTTCAAGCTGGACAAATATTACTGTTGCCAATGCCACAAAAGACAAACACACACACACAAAAAAAAAGTTAATAATTTCTTTTGGTTGTTTGGCGCTGCCTGGTGGCCGCATTGTATAATGTCGTTTTAAATGGTGGGGATGGTTTGCCTTTCCCGTCCTTGGGCACAGCAGCATCTCCCCGCCTGAGGACCAGGAGGCTTGTTCTGTGAGGCACATCCACCAGTGCAAACACTTGCTTTTTAGGCAGCCAAGGGGCTCTTCAGTAAATCTCTCCATCCAGGAACACATTTGAACTTTAGACTGGGTTTCTCATGGTTACCTTTCAGTAGTGGGTAACATTTTTGGCAATGCCTGAACGAAGACAAGATTTTCAGAGGCAGACAGATACACAGGCTGGGATTCATCTGGTCTAACGTCAGACGTTAAACCATGTGTATCTACATTGGAGCTGGTCACCCCGATTCTCTAGAAATAGACACAGAATCTGGTTCATCTGAACAAGAATGTCTACAACAAGAATGACAGGAGCTTTCTTAGTAATGTTGACTTCTCTCTGCTGATTATAAAAGGCAGCTGGTGACTAACTTAGATGCAGACATTTGTCCCTTGGTCAGATGAATCCCATGTATACAGAGGAAATAAAGGCTTCATGGCCTCTGGTTCCTGCTGATTTCAGTTGCAGTCAACCCCTTATCCCTTCCTTGCTTTCAGAACCTGGCATAAATGGTTAGGCATCTAAATTTCTTTAACAAACTTTAGGAGATACATCTTAGAGGCATAAGACAATTCTGGTAAGATACAAGCTGAGTACCTAATTCATTTTTGAAGATGGGAATTACATTCTTTTGAAATGATAACCCAAGGCTTATTGATGATTAAATGAAAGCATTATTGTTTCTTGCTGCACCCCATCCAATTCCCTTGTGATTTGCCTTGCATCAGCCATTTTAATTTGTGCTTTCCTGAAAAAGCCAACTGTTTGAGAATGCAGCATTCTGAACCCGAGGGGGGGGCAATTTTGGGGTGTCTTTAATCTATGAACATGGTAGCAGTTCTGTATTTGTTTACCAGTCACAGTCCAAAGACTTACTCAAGTTCATCTTCGGAATCATAATTAACATGCATGTCCTGTGAGGCTGTGACATCGCTCGTTGACTGGAACAGCTTCAGACTGCTGCTCCCAGAAGATGTTTCTTTCCTTTTCTTTTTACCAAAGAACTTTTTGAAAGATTTGAACTTTGATTTTTTCTTTCCTAAGTGAAGAAACATAAAGAAGATGCAACCAGCAGCATTTGCAAGTTTTTGGAACAATAATAATTCCCTTATAATTTCTTCATAAGTGATTTTTTTTCCTGGAAGAGGCAACAGAGTCCACTCTTGCATTAACGTCTTTCAAGACTATACTGATAGCATGAAATTACCATTATCTTGGAGAATGGATTGCAATGTTCATGACACATAAGAAATAACCTATGGTGTAGGATCTTTCCTAATAGAGTTTCTGTTTGCCTCTTGTGATAATTAGACTCTGAAGAAAAACCTTGGTATTAACAATCTGGGATATAGAGAAGAAATCACAACTTGGAAACCCACTGCCTTTGTTCAGCAAGCTAAATAGTGATGATAAGGACAATGTTGTTACCAAAACCAATTTAAACATAGAAAAGGGTTACTTAGGTGGAACGTGCAGTGTTGGGAGGCTAATGCTTTTATAATGTCAGTTTTATAATACATCCCAGAATATTTTTAATGCTAATTATGAGACTCAATGGACCACAAAGTATTAAACAAGAAATCAAGCAATTATCTTGACAAGCAATGCTAGTCTGCTTAGTAAGGAAAGACCTGAATTACGATCAATTGCAAGCTCCATGAAGGAAACTACTTGAAATGAAATCAAGAGTTTTGCACAAGACATCCCAACAACTTGTGTCTGTCCCATATAAGTTGGCATGACAGCACTTTAACGCATCCCTGTCAGTGTTTCACTTACCATTGGATCTTGTTGGGTAAAAAAGTTAACTTTATCATAAGATGCTAGAAAAATCTAATTTCAAGCCTCTGAAAAATGTCAAAAATATAACAGCTCTTGGAGACAGGAGGAGAGAAAGGGAGAACGCATTCTCTAAACAAACAGATTCACTTCTGTGATAGAGCTAAGGCATTGAAGCTCAAGAAGTCACAGCACTTTTCATTCACTGGGAAGAGGAGCAATTCTACCTGAATTGTCCTCTCCGTCTCCTTCAGTCTCTCGCACCTTAGGGTCCATTATCCTTGAGGAATTCATGTGACAGTCACTAAAGGAGGTAGAAAAAGCGTCAGTCATATCAACAAAATAACAGTACTTCACTATATAAATGTATACGTACATACAGGCAAGTTACTAAATAACAAAATATAAAATATTATGTGTATGCTTTTATATATAAATACGTAGACAATATAAGTCTAAATATATCTATTTTATATATATACATAATATATAAAAATATCCTATAGGATGAAGCTTATTAGTCTATGGTATAATAAATTCCATAGAATCTTTCCATTGCCTTAAGACAATAGTACATTATGGTTTAGTTAACCAACTAGGTCTCCTGACTGAAAACTAAGTTTGATGAGATTCTCAAGTGCTTCTAAAAGCATGCATCAAAGGAGGTGGGCTTCTTTGACTCTCCCTCTCTCACCTATTCAGGACCACAGACAAAATGTCTTTGATATAATTGCAGCATTCGGGTAACACGTACAAGTAACGTTAGTAAAGAACAGCACGTATTTTTCCTTTATTTATATGTAATTTGAAGTATTATGTGGATTCTAGCTTTTATTCTTTTCTAAGGAACTTGTGAAAAGGTAACAACTCTTTTTATTCCTTTGTTCGTATAGACAACAGAAAAATACAAGTAAAAATAAAACAAGCGATTTTCCTCTTTTCTTCTCTCTTCTTTGCTTTTTGGAAGCAAAATATCACTTTGCTTATTAAGGTTCCTACATTAAAAAATATTTCCAAAATTGTACATGTCCCAAGCCTGAGGACAGAGTATCTGTAATTTAAAATGCATTTTCAGAGCAGTAGTCTGTTTGTGCTCTCTTTTCTTCACCTGGGGAACCATAACATCTTGATCAAGGCAGAATGAATTCACGGATGTCATTGTCTGGATGGTAAGTTAAATGCTGTAGAATAGCTTCAGGATAACTCTCCCCTGCCAGCCATACCCGCACGCTGGTTGTAAAACACCCCCGGCCACCACCCGTCAGGAAATCAAAATCAGAGTTAAACAGAAAGATGAGGGAGAGCAACTTTTGGTCAAGGGCATCTGCCTAATATAGGTAGAATTAGGAAGGAACCAGCCCTAGAAAAACAGACTTGGATGATACATATATTTTTAAAGTAAATGCCCGATGGGAGGTAATACATAAATATGTATTGTGGGCTGTGGCACATCTAGTCAATTATTAAACAGGCTCAGGGTGTTGCAATAGCAATAGTAGGAGTACAAATCAATACCTTTAAAGCCTCAGCTGTTATATGCATGCCTTGTAGCATCTATAAGCCATATGCATCCAGCGGTGGGATCCTACAGTATCTATATAAATTACAGATGCCATAACTCAGATCCCCAGCTGTGGCCCACTGGCACAGCTCTGCTGCAACCAGGTGCGCTCAGGTGAGGGTGTATTTTTTTAATCTAAATGTTTATATGCCATACTTCACCAGTTCTGAATAGCAAAGCCACTGGGGTATAAACACCCACATAATGGAAATGTTAGTTTGAAACATGCAGGCAAGTATAAACACGTTCCCTCTGGCAAAATCCAAGCAGATAATACATTATATTTCTGACAATCCATAAATGTGGTGTTGTCCTATCTCAAACCTTAGCAGCCAATTTTCTAGAGAATAAAAAAGATTTACAAAAAGGTTAGCTCTGCCATAATGTCAGAGAAGATTTGTGACACTGATGTGTGACATCTCAGGTCATGAAGAGTGCTTCTACTGGGTGTGCCAAATATTTGGGGACAGTAATACATGACCGGGGGTGCAGCATACATCTTCTCACTTAGGAGAAACAGAAAGACACTGAACCCCGATGAGCTCTTGCCAGCTGTGCGTCTTGAAGGAAGGTCCTCACTCCCCTTCTGACCTTACTCAGCCATTCCTCAGGTCTGCCATTTTTTTGCTGTTTTCCTAAGGTTATTTTAAGAATTACTGTGTCTTTCCAAAAAGTGCCCAAGATCTGGGAAAGGCAGCCCACCACCACTGTGCTTTTGGAGATGTCTCTTGCAAGGGTGCAGCACAGGGTGCAGGGCTGGAGTGACGGCTTCTGAGAAGGAGCCAAGTCCTTGGCCAGGCCCCACCACCACTACCAGAGTCATCCCTGCACAGAACCCCACTGTTGCCTGCGGGAAGATCTGGCTGATTCGCTGTGGGAAAGCTGCCAAAGAGATCTAGGCAGTGTGCGTGGAGCAAGGTTGTCCGGGTAAGACAACTTTGGAGTGAGAGAGAAAGTGACCTGAAGTGTGGGTCAGAGGTGCCCACAGTGGAGGAGACACTGGGTGCAAGCACCAGCAGCCTCTGCCTCCTGCACAGGAGCCTGGAGGGTCTGATGGCCCCAGCAGGGACGTGGCTATTTTAAACAGTAAATACGGTAAATAAATCCTAGAAGTCTGGGTGAGATGAGTGATATTGGTTTCACAGTGCGGGGACTGTAAGGCTTTTATAAATATTGCTGCATTTCAACTTGGCATGCAATTACAAGGATCGGGGAACTGCATGGACCTTTCACTGCCCAGAGCTAGCAAGTGGACATATCTTAAGTTTTCAGTTCAAAAGGCAAGTTTCCAGCCTGAACCCAGGGTTTGATGTGACTTTCCTGGGCCCACACTGGCTGATGCGCAGGAGGAGGAGGAGGTGGTGGTGGCAGCCCTTGCCACAGTTGCTATGTTGTGCAAACACATGCTGTGATGAGGGCTACGAGGTGCGGCCACCCGCCCAGCGCCAAGGGTGTGGGAGGGGTTTTATGGCTGCTTTTACCAAGGGATAATGTTTGCATCAAGAGATGAAGAGGCATCCGCTTCCTTAACCTGAGGATGGCGGGGGGCGGGGGTAGGCAGGCAGTGGAGAAGACTGGAAGGAGCTGCAAAACGCTTGACGGGCGGCACACTGGTGTCCAGGTTTTCAGAAATAAGCACAATTGTCAACAGATGGGTTTTTAGCAAACCTTGATTTAAAGCAAATACTGAAGCTGAGACTTAGCCATTTGCTTGAGTGTTTTGCTGAGTGACTGTTTCCACTGGAGCAATATCCCAACACAGCACGAAGAGATACTGGCTCCTGCTGAGCACCTGACAGCTGCCAGAGATCCCTCTGCACTGCTCTGCAAGGAGGGCGCTGCCCGGCTTAGAGTCTTACCAAACCTAGCTGTAGGCAATCACGTTCATTTCTACCTTAAAATTTACAATGATATTTTTATTGACATGGGGGAAAGTTGTTTTTCCTTCCTTTGCTGCTTCCTTTGCTGAATGCTGTTACAGAAATGCTGGTTTTCACCTGCTCACCACCCACCATGATATAACCCTTATCTTCTTTCCCAAACATATAAACTTGGAGAACTGCTCTATCTATATCTTCCTTTTTTTCCTTCACTATAACCTATTTTAACAATACCTTTAGGCAGGTTTTCAAGCTTTCAAGCTTTTTCCTCAGCGCCTGTAACAAATCCTCTGGTATTAATACATTCATCATAGGAAAGATTCAATTAAAACATGATGCTTAAGAACAGAACCCCCAAAAAACAGAGATCAAAGTTTACCTTTGGTACGACTGTAACCGCTTGTCACTTCCCTGGCATAAACAGGTATTTGATTGTTTGCTCTGGAGGTAAATTCTATCTTCCTCAAAGCTTTGCTTAAAATCTATGACAGCCTACAAGTTTAATAGCTGTGCAATGAAATGCTGACAAAATCCAGCAGTTTTGAATCAGCACCCACCGACACAGATGCTATTCAGTGTGCACTTACACTTGGATCTGGAGGCTCAGCTGTGGAGAGGGGCTGCTGAGCTTTCTCATTTCCAGTTTCCCTAAGGATCTGCTGAAGTCCATCACTCATTTAAATCACCCTGGGATCTGAAGACTCAGCAGGATTCGCATCCTAGAGGAGCAGTCTGCATCACTTGTCCTCCTCTGTTAGCAAGGGCAAGACTTACCACACCACTGGCAGTTGTATTCTTTTCCTCTTTTTTTTTTTTTTGTTTGCATTTTATGCGTGGTTCTTTTCACAGCAGAATACTGGAGATACCTGGTTTATCAATTTATTATGAGATTTTATAAACCCCAAATGTCTGATGATAAATTGCTAAATATTACCCGAGCTTATAACAGTATTTTCTCTATATTGGACTTTTCCCAACAGAGACTTTTTCCACTTTCCTTCTTCCTTCCCATGCCCTTTCTAGATGAGTTAAGACACCAGAAATACAGCTGAGACTACATCAGTGCAGAGAACATAGAGGGAATATGGCAACACAATGGGTGTTTATTCCCCTTCTTATCCCTCCCAAATGTCAGTACATTCAAAAGTGTGTATCCAAAAAAATCACAGCTGAACTGAACGACACCAATTTACACCTTTTATTCCTGTGTTGTATAAGAATATTCTGTTTCTAGTACACAAAGAAACACCAGGAAGTAAAGTGATTTTTAAAAATCTGAACTTAGTGAAATTATTTCACATGAGAGGAAGACCTGCCCTTTTCTCTCTCCAGTGTCATGACATGCACTAAAATTTCTACTGGTATTACACAGCCTTGTGGATTTGGCAAAGAAAATGCAGGAATTCTGGGGATATAAAGAAAACCCAAATACTCAGAAAGACTCCTCTAGCTGAGGTAGTAACCAAACCAAAAGCATCCTATCTTTAGGGGTGAAGACTGAAGCACCTTTTCTTCATCCACGCCCTCTCTGAGGGCTCTGACCTGAAATGAAGGCACCATCCATGGGCCATGCAGCCCCTTCTCCTGTCACATGGACTAGAGAAAAGGGACAGCTTGAAGTTTCCAGAGGGAGCACACCCAGGGCACCCACCATGATCCCCTGCCAGCAGCAGGTGCATCAGCACACCTCCTTTCACACCTCTGGAGATGCTCCAGCTCTCTGGCAGGGGTATTAGCAAGAGCACAACCCAGACACAGCCCCAGGACACCATGCCTTGGCATAGTGCAGGTCCAAAAGCGTGTGGTGATCACCTGCATCCCAAGCAAAGGTTTACCCCTGCAACTAGGGGAGACCGTGTACTGAAGACATTGCACAACAGGGTGTGGTAGAAGGAAGTGTAAGGGAGCAGGGTAACCAGCTTGCGATGAGGAGGTATTCACAAAGCTAAAGAAACGCTGCTGTTCAACACACCTCTCTGCTCAGACCTTCCCCTACTAATAAAGATCCCAATATCACCCCCGCTTTCAAGTTCTCAAACTACTTCCAGTTCTCCCAAGTGATAACGCTTGAGCCTAGCCAAAACTAAATCTTTCACAGTGTGCCCAATTATAAAATCCTTTCCAGAAGTCATCCATCATCTTGAGCTTATGTTACTAAGATAAACCTTCTCCTCTCTACTCCCCCTTTTGCAACAGGAGGTCTAGGAAGCACAGCGAAGTGCTCCCCCTGAGCTGGCACGGCACATGTGAGCCCAGGTATTAGGAGTGTCTGCATGAGTGAGATGCAGGTCTCTGGGAATCCAATTAGTTTGTATAAGCACATCCAAAAAGCTCACAAAACGGGACAGGAGAATTTGATAACAATTGCACCACCATTTCCAAAGCTATACATCTTCCTGCTCCAGACCTCTTTTTCTGTCAAGGGAGCAAAGATTTCACTTCTTATTTGGCCTCTAACTTTTAAATCAAATGAACAAACACACCTGAATTCACGCTTACACACACAGAGCCATCCTAAGAGCTTTATCTGGAATCCCAGCAGTGTGACTCAAGGGCCATCCTGCCTTTCTGCGGTGTCAGCACCTGCACAGGGTCTGTACATACTCTAGCTGTGTCCCCATCCTTTTTGAATTATTAAAAATAATTTACCCAGAGAAGACATATTTTCTGAGAAAACTGCACTGTTTTCCTCTACCAAATCTATATAAAATATCAAAGATAAACTTCATTCCAAACCAAGAAGAAAAACACCCTGTCACTTTTTGTATACAACTTTGCCTTTTGTTTTCAAAGTTGGGCAGACGATCATCTTCCATTTTGTTCAAATCCTTTGAATCAGTAAACGGAAAGTATTACTTTGCAAAAATCTCTAAGTTCATGTGTTCTCTCCTTGTTTTAATAATTTAGTGTGGATGCTGTTAGCACATACTTGTTTACGCTGACTGATGTCCATGGGGACATCGTCTTCAAAATGTAGTATTTTCACAAATGGTTTGCTGTCTAAAACACAATAGTTCACTATCCATCTTCATCAGTCTCACACTGAATCCAGCACACTTTCCTCATCTTTTCTTATCTGCATTATTGGTTAATAAACGGTTTTGTTTCTTTGCTTGTGGCTGACATTTTTCTCCAGCTACTGCTACCCTTGTAGCATGCTCTTATGTTACCAGAAAAATCTGTATATTGTGCAACCACGACAGTGTGGTGAGAGCCTGTGTGCTGCTCCTCATGCTCACAGCAAGGCTGGCTGCGAGTAGCTTTGCTTACAGCATCATCTCCCTGGCTGCACAAGTCCTAGGCCAGCATCCAGGTGAGAGCACCGAGCCTGAACACAAAGCCAATGCCCTCCTCTTTAAAACTCTGCCTTTTAGGGATCCTCCCAACCTCTTCCCAGTGGCTGTCAAAATGAATAGCGCTAGCTCTGAGTCATTTGCCCTTTCTCTCAGAAATGACTAACAAAAGGGAGCTGCACCAACACATAACCTCTTCCAATGCTGCTCCTTGTGCTATTCATCTACCTCCAACATCGGTGGAGGTAGAGGAATAGAAAGCTGTGGTGCAGGGATCAGCTACATATAACTACTGACACGCCACCATCTCTCTACACCAGCCCTTTCCTTTGCAGTACTCACAACTCACTCAAATCCCCTGTTGCATACTGTGTAAACATAAGGTGGTGCCCGATGTCCCTGTGATCATTGACTGAAGAGACATCAAGGGATCTCAAGTAATAAAATACCTGCTAAAAGGAAGATGTGAGAGGGGAGAGAGGATACAGGTCACTGCATGGGCTCCCCTTCCAAGCCTTTGTGTAAACAGGGCGAGACTTGCCATGACCAGTGTGTCAGACTTCACAGGCTACGACAGGAAAAACAGAATAGGCAGCAGGTGCATCTTCCCGAGCCCTTCAATGGGTCCTCTGGGCGTTCAGTTGTTTTTGCTTGCTTCTTTCACTGCTGTTGGGTCAGTACGCATTTTCTTTTGCCTAAACTCCTCCCTGGTGCATCTGTCCCTGTTATTCCAAAGACTGCGCAGATTCTCGAGTCGGATCCTCACCAGCCCTTCTGCCGTGACCCTGCCAACGGCACATTCCTTTCTCTATTACAAGCACAACACACTTCTAAGGGACAGGGGGGAAAAACCCTGCTCTCTCTACCTGTTTTTGTCAAGAACTGATAGGCCTTCCTTCCCCCATTGTTTCTGAGAGAAATGAGAAACACTCCATAAAATAAACATGCCTCCCAAGCAGCTTTTGAAGAGTGAGCTTTCTGTTTTTATAAAAGTGCATCGCAACAGAACACACAAACATAAGAGGTCAGAAGGCACCACTGGGATAGCCCAGCTTGATGTCCTGGGTAGCGCAGCAAATAGGCTGTCCCCCAGAAGGGTGAAGGGAACTCTGCTTCCATGATAGAGCTCCACAACTCAGGGCTATACACCTTGTCAAAGGTCACATTTTGTTCATAGGAAAAGCCTTAGCTTGCATGGTTTCTTTAAACAAAAAACCCCAACAACAAAGCAAACCAAACAACCATATAAAAGAATTAAAAGGGAGGGGGGAGGAGCTTACATTGGCAAAAGAATAAAGCAAACTCATGTGAAATGTCTTATTCCTGTGGACTAACCCCTTCTTTCTTGCTTTCAGTTCTCTATTTTTTGTGATTTAATAGAGGAGCCAGGAGATCTATACTATCCAACACGGAAAGCATTATTATTAGAAGACTTGTTAGAGTAACAAAGCTACATTGGCTCTCCTTTTTTCTCAGCACACAAGGATAATAAAAGCATAGCTGTTTTACACAAAGATGCAAGACCTCCCCTGGCCGGCTCCCTACGAGAGATCCTCTGCTATATTTAGGAGCACAAACAGCTCAACATAATACCAGAGTTTTAGGCTTGTATCTGCCATCTTTACTGATAGAACCACAATCTGTATTTTTAACAACTAACATCGAGTGTTCACATAGACCACTTTGGCTAATAATGTTCTGAAGAAGTTAATCTTTTTTGTACAATAGCAGGCTAATGTCACTCAGAAACAAGGGTCAGTAAAGTATTAAAAATTCACCATGCCTCTCCTTGAAAAACAATAGAAAATAAAGTAAAATGTCTTGCTCTAGTTAGAACAAAATTACATTTGGTTCTACATGTCACAGTTGCAATTATTTTTGAATTCTGCACTGGGAACATTCCTCAAGCTATTTCACAAAAATAATTATACAAGATTTTTTGGTATTCAGAATAAGTAGAAAAATCAACTTTGTTATAAGGTCTCAATGGCTTTAAATTCAAGGAAACATAATAGGCTTTCATTGATCCTTCCTTGCTTTTTGGAATCATAAATACAATAAATTGTCTATATACATACACACACACTCTTACTTTGTGTCAAAGAAAGACGACGACTCACCTGGAACCACAGCAAGCTCTGAGGAATGGCGCGCTTACATTGGCTGCCCCATCAATTAGGCTAATGTAAGGGTGTTCTTGTACAGTGCAGAGGTTAATGGGAGTTCAAGATGCAGAAAGTGTTTAGCACTACCCAGAATGAGATCCTTATTTAGCTTTATCTGCTCTTCAGAAGAAAACCCAGTGGGCCAAGATAAGCAGACAATGAAGGTAATTGCTAACATCAGAGCTGAATGCGGCCCAATTTTTATCCATTCTGAGCCCATCATGTAGTATTTACTCTCAGCTGCATAATGTGTGGTGTAGTCAACAGTGTCATTTCAACAGTTTTATTAAGTTTCCTTAAAAGTTAATGACAAATCTTTTCAAATGTCAGGTTCACCTGAACACAGAATATAGCTATATCCCGGGCCTACTTCCAAATATTTTGCCATTAGCGTGATGAAAAATACAGTCTGGTTTGGCCAAACACAAGTAATGAGGAAAGTGCATGAAATAAAGAGACTAGGGTGGGCTTTACCGGGTTCCTCGGGAATTCCTGTGCTGGAAGGATGAAATAATGATTGGGACCATCTATGAACTATGTGCAGAATAGTTTTAATATTGAATATTTAAAGTAGAGAAAAAAGAAAGAAAATAGGGAATGCAAAGAGAATTAATTAAATATTCTAAGAGAAGTCTGAGCCTTTCCAGGCAGAGATATACCAGCCTACCAGCTGACACTAGCCAGAACATAAGCAGGTCGATTTCCAGGAGCTGCTCACGGAAGATGCCATCGGGGCCCTCAGTCCTCAGCACTCCCTTGCTTTGCCTCATTTCAGCCTATACCGCTCTGCCAAACCGGCTGCAGTTGTGCGCTAACCTGGAGTCACCTCGGATGCAGGGATAACAAGAAGCCATGTCTCCAGCCCAAGGACCGGTCCCCCTCCTGGGTCATCCTAGCATGAAGGAGCGGCGAGGACGGAGTGAGATCCAGCTGGAGCTGCAGGAGGGCAGTGAGAGGTGGAGAGGAAGGGGAGCATCTTCCCCTGCATTCCCTCTGCAGCGCTCTGACTGCAGACTCAGAGGCCAGTTTCTTCCCCAACATCCACACAGACCGTCCAAGAGGTACAGCCACTGTCAGCGCAATCTCAATCCTCTGAAATTTCCCCGGGCAACAGCACTCACATATTTCAGCAATAACTGCTACCTTGTAAACACATTCCACATTCCTGTTGCGTTAAACCCCACAGGCCAAATGCAAAGCTGAACAGCCTCTTGTCTAACTGTTGTTCGAGGCTTGCTCTGAAGCAGTACATGTGGCAGGCTTTTAATTGGGAAGGACCTTATTTAGCCTCTTTTTTGGTCCTTTCGTAATTTAGTCCCTCTCAGCTTTCAGTTGATAATCGTTTTCTTGAGACCAGATGGGAGAGAGATGAGCCACGGGCTCCTTTCTCTTTCCTCCACCCAAGTAACACTCAGATCACTTCCAGAAAAAAGAGCATGAGACTTTTAATGCCAGGTCACAGCAATACATCACTACTGCAGGGGTTTCAGGTAGGAGGCCAGTTAAATTGGACACTCTTCCTAACCCAAATAATTTCTTATGTGAACAGGCTGGAAGGCTGCTTTCTGACCACTCCACAATAAACAACGTTGCTGAGTCCTTTCATCTTTGCTCACAATCTTCCTCCACAGTCTATAAGAAAAACACAGTCAGGATTTCACAAATGTAAGAGCGCTAATGTTTTGTCATTTACTCCCTCACGACATGTACTTGCAAACTTTTCATTCTTACTACCCATTCAGGAAATACTTGTTATTTTGTGTTTGAAAGAGAGGAGATATTCTCCTGTAGCTCTTCTCTCCTCACATACTTGCGGGTCTGTGCTCCAAACCACAGTCTGTGCTCCAAACCAAGGATATGAGAAAATGGAAATAACTGCCGCTTGCTCCAATTCTCATTTTCCCCTTCGCTCCTTCCCTGCAGCAATAACCTCAGTGAAAATAACCTCTGGCGAGTCACTCTGCACGTTTCACCTCCATTTGTCACTTCAGACTTGCAGACTTTTGGAAGTCAATACCCCAAATGCAGCTTAATAGATTTTACCACTGCCTTGTCAGAAGTCCAGAGCCAAGCCTCTAGTGCGCCCTTACACCACCTGCACCAAGCCCAGTTGTTCCCTTGGATTGGGAAGTAGAAAGTATTTGTATATGCCAGTTTGTCCAGGGCAAGTAACACTGAGCATGTGTGCTCATGTATCCAGAAGATTCTATGCAAAAATGTGACATGCAGAACAAAATGAGGAGATGGGACTGGAGGAAACACAAGGATGGACAGCACTGAAGAGCTCAAACCTTCCCTGACAGTGTTTGTAACAGTAAGGAACATAGTCACTGGGAGGGGTCCTGCTTCTTATCTATCCAGAGCAGCAGAAGAATACACTACCAGTTACAGTGTCATACTGATTGTGCATCCTCTCTCATCTGCAAAACGGATGGATCCCACCCTGACAGCGCTTTCATCTTAAACCAGTGCAGGAGGACGGGTGGTAAACATCACTGTACAATGCTGCTACTCCTTAGGTTTAATTTCCTAAGGAAAAAAACATTTACGTGACGGCACTGTCTAGCCTGCTCCATTTCCCCGTTTTCCCACCGCTTTTGAAGCTGTTGGTCCTTTTCAGCTGAATTCGATGGAGACACCCATCTCAAAGCTATGAAGCTCGTACCAGTTTTGTAAAAATTGGTGATTGTGCAGAGTCCCCACTGCAGGAAAGCTGACAGCAGGAACAAAGCAGTTGCTTGTTCCTCTCGCTAGGCAGCAGAGCAGCCGGTACACCCGTGGCGCAGATGCAGCCCTGATGAGCCTCTACGCTGGCCATTAGAGGATACGGACAATTCAGGGTATGGCAGAGAGTCAGGACAAGAAGAGAGGGACTGAGAAGTAAAGTCCTGCAGAGAGCGCATGGTGGGGATGCATACTGCAGTGGGGGAGCATTACTGGCCTGGTGGAAGCCAGCCGCTGTTTAGCTGACGTTATCATGATGCTGCCACTTGGAGGCAGAGAGGAGAAAAGAGAGTGGAAGAGGCAGCTGCCAGCTTTTGTGGCTCTCTGAAAGACCTGAGATTCAGACCTGTCCCTGACCTCAAGTCATGTGGGACTTTCTGGAGAACATCACGGTGTTTCAAGAAACTGTACTACAAAGGTACAGTTGTTTCCATTCATACCACTACAAAGACTACTATGATGAATTTATGCCGAACCAGTCTATACACATACAGTGTTGGGATGACAACCAGCCTACAACTTGAAAAGGCTCTCCAAAGGGGGAAAAGAATTGTTGGCACCTGCATTTTACAGATGGGTACAAGAGTGCGGAGAGATTAAATGCTTTTCACAATGTCATTCAAGAAGTACCTCTCAGAGTAGGGACCAGAGTGAGTCTGTCACGCAGAAGCAGTACTCAGCTCCAGGCCTGTCCCTTGGTCCAGCTCTGCTGGAGCCAATGGTGCAGACTGAGGTGCCCTCTCTGGTCCTGGGCCCAGCTCCCCATGGTGTAGTGGAAAGCAGGAGGCAAAGGGAACTGGATTCCACTCCCTGGACCTCCTTTGGAAGGGGTCCAATGGACCATTGGTGGGGAACACACTGAGAGGAATGTCCCCCTTTCCCACATCACCACTTGCCCTCAGTCTCTTCTCACTTCTGCCACCAGGGCAGAAATTCTCCCTGTTCTCCTCTGAGTACTTTCCTTGTGAAAGCCCTCGCTGTTCTACAATCCCTTTGGCAGAAAGCTCTCACGTGCACATTTGTTCCCGGCTGTATCTCCCTCTAGGCAATGGAGAAAAGATATTCAGATATTAATAGGTCTAAATCACCTTACTCCAAGGAGACGCCTCTCTGCGGAGGAGAGAAGGAAGCCAGGGTTACCTAGGAGCTCATGGTTAGGTGCTCTGCATTCCCATCCGCACTGTCCTACCCTGTGTGCCACGTAAGCCCCAAAGGCTACACAGGAACCTGAAAATTGTGTTTAAAAGGGGCAGAAAGGAAAAGACCCATTTAGGGACTTATCCCCAGGCTCCCTTCTTTGCATACACCACGAATGTTTTACTTCAATACTCAAAGCCCGATGAGATGCAGGTTATTAATTTATGACTATGACAAGATTATTATGGTTAATTTAACATGTGCAGGCACTTAACTAACTACTGTTGGGAAATATTTGTCATTAATTCAAAAATTTCCTGCCTGCAATTTGGCAGATAGAGCGTGAGCTGCAGAAATCCAGCATGACATAAAGAGCTCTCATCTGCCATCACCTTTACACGTGACTGTACAATACTTGAGCTCTGCCTGATTTAAATGAGCACAACAAAATGTATTGCAGCATTCATAAATTAAATGGCATTGGCATTCAGATACTAGAAAATTCTAACTTAAGAGTACACTCTTTCAGACATAGGAAGAGGAGCAGAGAGGCACACAAGCTCCCCATGGAGAGTGAAAGGGAGACCACTGGGAGAGAAGGTGGCAGAGAAGCACTCCTAATCAAAGCTCAGGAAGCAAAACTATGCGAACAAAAGCTGTTTGTGGTAGGCTTTCCTCCCACCCCCTGTGGGTCTGCCGTCATCCCAACCAAGTCAGATGGTGCAGAGTAAAACCACTGAAGTGGTTTCCTTCAGGGGCAACCTGTCTCTCAGGCATGGCACAGCCCTCCAGGGCCATCCCGCCCCCTGCCCGGGCCATTCCTGGCGAGTGAACTCCCCACCTCCAACTGCAGTTTCGTTTGCTTTGCCAGGGAGGCAGGTGAGAAATCTGTGTATCCAGAGCTAGTTACAGCAAAAGATCAAAACCCATGTCCAAAATGGCCAGTCTCATGGCACCTTTGAAGGGTTCTAGCACTTCCTGGCTTTTTCTGATCCGTTGAGCAGGTCCAAAGTAACAGAAGAAATGCTCAGCACCCATCCAGTGTCTTACATAGTTTAGTGATCCATTGTTTTGCCCACAAAGGCTCTTTGCCTCTGTGTTTCTGCAAGTCCTATCACTATTGGATGCATCCCACGTATCAGCCCTTCCCAGTGCAGGGCTCCATGCATTGCTGGGCCTTTTTCAGCTCTCTCATACAGTACAGTCTCCTGAGGAACGGCAGGTTTTGGTACACCAAATCTTTGAGCTTCACATAGGTGTGTCAGGATAAAACTTGGGAACATAGTACCAGAAGGGACTCTCTGAGCATGCAGTCCCCTGTTGTTGCTGGCAAACACTCCAGTCTTCATTTGAAAACTATTCAGTTTTCAAAACTATTACATTTTTAACATCCCTTTGACTGAAACGCTATTCCAGAACTTTGTAACTCTGATGGTTAGAAATTCCCAGACTAGATGGCCAGTCTATACCTGTTTATTTTTGCGCCAATGCAATCCTTTCCTTGAGGCAGCTTTTCTCTCCTGCCAGGGGTATTTAGAGAAGATGGCCGTCTCCCCTTTCAGCCTTCATCTGCAAAGCCAAACAAGCCAACGCACCTTAATTTGCTCCGAGAGATAAACTCTCCATTCTCCTGGACATCCTACTAAACCTTCTCTGCACCCGTCCCACTCCAAGCTCGCCTCTTCTGTCAGCCAGATGCCCAGAACCGGACACCGGACCCCAGGCAGCCTCTATAGTTAGATGAGACAAAAGTCACTCTTGGATTTAAGCTCCCCAGCTCCCAGCTAGACTTGCAGAGGTTGTCAGACATGCAGAGAGGAAAGCATTTACCTTCCACCTCTAGCCTGCTCTCTGCTGCAGAGTCCAAGGGCATATCTGAGGCATTTGCTATCAAGAAATGCCTTTCTGTGCAAGGCCTATGTTCCAATAACCTCCCCAGACTTGGCTCTTTCCTATGTCCAGCCACCCAGATCGCTGATGCTGGCTGCCAATACCAGACCGCAGAACCCATTCCAGCTTCTTTTCAAACCCTGAAGCCTCAGTGTACGCTCCCTTGGCTGGACTTGCAAGGGCCCAGCCATCTGTGTATCTGCAGAATGCCTCTGGTGTAGGTGTAACGGGAAAATCTTTAGCCTTTTACATGCAGTTGGCAAATGTACTAGCTGAAGCTTGAGGAAAATCTGACCCTCTTTGCCTAGGGTCCTCCTTCCTTTTAAGATATTTTTCAGACATTTAAAAAAATATTTGTGAGTCATGGCAATGGGCAGGGAATGAGATGTCTAGCAGAGCTCACAGCTCTGGCAGAAGAGCGTTACTAAGAGGACACTACAAGGCTTTGTGAACAGAAGAAACGTCAGGGAGTGGTGGGTGACTTAACCTCTCGGGTCCCATGCTATCCTCTGAGGGTGCTGCTTTACTAAAACAGCTAGAACAAAGTGACTAAAGAGACCTCTGCTGTTAACTGTCTCCTGAAAGTTCTTGACCTTGAGGCTGGAACAATTAAATGAAATGTGAAGCACCTCCTCAATCAGATCTTTCTCCTTCTCTGTCCTACATCACCTAAACACACAGTAGTGTGAAGTTACACACTTGGGAGAGCCTTTTGTAATTAAGAACATCCTGAACTGCATGAAGATCCTGCCCTGGTATGGATTTTTTCTGTCTTCTTAAGTGGACATATACACTGTGGGTCCCAGGAATGGATGTACAAGCTCTCCCATATGTATGATACAGACAAAAAGCTTAAGGATACCAAATTAGATGTGCACACTTTGAAAAGCGGCCACTGTATCAGGTATGCAATGTGAGACTCTGGGAATTGTTTTTCTGAATACCAAGTGTGGAAAATATCAATTGAAACTGCACTTACTCAGTCTCTCTGAAGAAATCAGCTCCTGAATGCCTTAGAGTCAGCACCCTAATTAAACAGCTTCATATTAGAGATAATTAAAATATACAGCTTAAAAAAATATGGCCTTTTACATCCCTATTCAAAATGCACCACTACAGTAATCCTGTGCAAAAAAACTATGAACAGTGTACCCGTCCTAGAGATGTGCAGCCAGATCTTTGGCTGATGTTGCTTGGCAGGCCTCTGCTGAAGTTAATTGAAACTGTGCCAAATCATATCACTGAAGAGCTGGAATGTACTGTTTGTAGACTTCAGAAAAAGGCAAGTTAAATAGCTTGTATGCACCAGGAGACATTAATTTCTACATTTTTCAAAATATGAAAACTGTATTTTCTGTGAGGAGTCGTCCTTCAGAAAACTATCATGCCAGCCCTGTACCAGCACTAGATACAAATATATTCTGGTTTAAATCCTACCATCTTTGCTATCTGTGAGTAGAGAAGAGAGGCTACAGCACAAGGAAGACAATCTCTTTTCCTAAATTTCTTTTTGTTTAGAACGGCACGCCGCTTTAATTTTTACATTTGTCGAAGAGTTTCTGCTTGTAATCTATCAAAGGAAAACAAAAAGCCGTAACAAATCTCATTGTGTTACCAACCAGAGGCAATGATTGCCAGCCTCTGCAAACAATACATAGTTAGGGGGACTTGCTGCTTTCCACTTTGTAAATGTGCTACAAGGAGCCAGTTGCAGCAAGAGCGTGGCAACCGATAACTCTTGCTCACTTAAGAATTTTTCATTAGCCAATTCTACAATAAATTAACTAGAGAAGTTTAAAGGTTGTTTTCAGCACTTTATAAACAGACATCACAAGGAACTAGGGGAGACAGTTCATCCTTCCGCTTAACTTTTTTACTTACCATCCGATGAAACTTTACTGAGTACAAAGGCAGGTCAGTACTCCCACAACTGAATGTTGTGCATCCATGTAACCAAGAAACGCGTTACACTTGTAGGAAAACAACCTTTAAAACACCTCACACATAAACTTTCTTCAGCTGCTTACCTGCGTACGTTCCTGTTTGCCAGATTCAATGTAACACAAAAAGCTACCGGTGATTCAAAAGGGATCTGTCACCTCGCCAGACATTTAAGCGGTACCAAAAAACAGCAGAGGCACTTTCACGTTTGCATGGACGGTTCTGCACAGTCTCAGTTCGATTCGACTTGGACAGTGCACCCTATGTCTCATCAGTTACCCAGTGCCAGGCTATGCTCTGCCTTCCCGAAGCGTGAGTTATAAGCACTGCCCCGATCCCTTCCCCAAGTGATCCCTGTATCTAATACCGAAGGAGCCAGTCAGAGGAGAAAGCACCAGTATCCCCCAGTTGCTAGGAAACAAGCTGGGAGATCCTGACCTGAATTCTTAGCGGAGGCTGATGTTGCTCAGGAAGCTTAGCTGGGTTCTCTCCTGGAAAGGCGAAAGGCAGGGACATGCCGAAAAGTTACTCCTGGCTTTGCAAAGGCCACTGCGTAGCACCAGCCAGGACAGAGGGACAGCAGCTGAGCTATTTTTATGCCAAAAAGGCACTTGTTTGTGAAAGCAGGACACGCCGGTGCAAAAACAGAGGGTGAATTTTCTATTCTTCACGCCAATAAAACTAGTAAGTTTTTAACCTTGAAATAAGATCTTTGTATTTCAAATGTGGTCATTAGATAAAGCGGAAGAAACCATCCACCATGCATGCAGCCACTGCGCTAACAAATGCAATGGCAGAATATTAAACATATAAAAATGAAGACATTAAGATTATCCCAGACATGCATGCTACAAAGCATATTCTAAAGCCAAATTCATAACATAAAAAACTGAAAAGAAGCAAATAAGGGAAGTTAATGATGACACAAGAACTCTGCATTTTCTGACCTTTAAAATATTTTAAGTTACTGCCATGCCATTGTATTAATTACTGTATTTAGCTTCAACCTCCTCAGTATGCATTTTCTAGAAGATTAAAAGTAAAAGCTGAATTAGACCTGAAGAGCTAAAGTACCTCTGAGTCCCTTGCATGGGGTATAACTGGCCCTAGTTATCCCATATAGTGAAAGGAAATAATGACTCTTCAGATGCGGCATAACATAAATATCTCACACAGACCAGATTATCGAAAAAAATGCCTGTTTGCTTTCTACCAACTCTGAGGAACTTCCACCTTTTTGGCAACAATGTCAAGAAGCGATGCTGTGCACACCACACATGGCGTGGTTCCTGCAGGCTGGGAGGGACGAGGGCTGCTGATGCAGAAACAAGTCCTTTCATTTTGGCTGGATGCTTCCCCATCGCATCTGGGTACCTTCTCACATGTGAGCGGCTCCCTCCTCACGCAGGCGGTCTCTGCCAGTCCTGGACAGGAATATCTGTGAGGACCCACAGCCCAGCCAGGACAGTAGCTCCAGTATTATCTTTGTAGGGCACATTCTCTGCAGGAGAGATCTGCAGCAGGTGTACCTACCACCCAACCACCGCATGGGCAGAAGCTCTTGAAAAGAGGGGTCTCGGGCACAGGAAGGCTGCGCTGTCATGTCTAGACAAGTCCAGCTATGACTTTAAAAGGGAATTACTCCACAACTTAGGATAGCTTTTCCTCCATAAGAAACAAAGCAATGTTTTAACAGAAGGGAAACGTACACAAGTGTCTTTGCAGAAACGCCAGACCATCTCAGCTGCGCAACGGCACACCTAACATTTGCAGCTGATGTGTGTAGTGCATCCCCCAAAAGGCTCTCCTTTTGTTATTACACACAGCCAGGTTCAGTGGCCAATAAAGCTGTGTTCAACACAGGCTCGGGGTCAGGCAACAGTCTCTTAGCTGTGCTTCAAATCTCTCCCTCCCCAAAAAATGTCCATATTTACCCAGGGGATCAGTCTATCCCTGCAGCAATTATAACTGCCCAAAAGCAGATGAGTATGTCAGTGCTTCAAGTACCTTTCTGAACAAGAGCCAAAGCCCATCACATTGATACGAAAATTGGCATTCTTTTGTTGATTTCCCTTCTTTCATCTTTTTAGAGAAATAGGAAGAGCTCAGTTTTAAGTCCTATCCCAAAAGCCCTTAAATTTCCAAACAAAAAAGTTACGGATGTCATAACCCAGGGAGCAGCAAAGCTGAATTAATCCAGGTTTTAAAAAGATTCACAATAAAAAAATCTTTATAGATAACCAAGCAACATTTGGAGGAAGCAAACTGAAAAATCTGTTAAATATATACTCACCTGCTGCTAAATAAAAGCTGATCACATAAAAGAATACTGACTGCAAGTCAGAAATCATAACTCTATGCAATGCAACTGTATTTTAAGTAGTGCAAGTATTCTGAAACCATTTTCTCTATGAAAGGCCATCCTAAAGATACCATCACCAGAAGGCAGAATGATGCAGAGAACCTACTCATAGAAAAACTTGTATTTTAGATAGCACTAAATTAATTTTTTACTATAAATTCCTCTTTTGCAAACCAAATGTAGTGGATGTCACTTCCATTCATTTTTTCCTACAAATTCTTCCAAATGGCCTTAATGTTCAGTAACACAGCAAGCTGACACTAAATTGCAGGAAGGAACCAGAGAAAACACAGAAAGCTGGGCAAAAGGAAAGGTATGGCAAATACAAGCTTTCAATAATGAGGCGCTTAATAGAGGCAAAGAGAAGTTTAAAGACATGAGCACGAAGATTTAAGAAGAAATGGAGAATTGCTGAGCCTGAAAGAGAAAGGGAACGGGAAAGCCTTTCAGAGACAAGAATTTCAGATGTGAAAGAGGAGGAAAATGGGAAAAATACTCCTGGATTTTTCTGCAGACAGACTGAAGGACATTTACCAGTGATGAAGACAGTGCTTTGGGTAGGTGCCAGAATCCAGTGATCTCCTGGCCACAGATGAGCAAATAGCTCCATCAGGGATTTGTCATTGACACTCTTGGCAAAGTTGCCAATTATCATATGGCCACTAATTTTTTTAGGTGTTTTCACCAAAATGTTGTGAAGACTCATGGGAAGTTTTAAACTTCTATGGGCCAAAGAGGGGGTGTGAGTGGCACATGGAACAGAGTGATAACACGTACTAAACCAGTGAGAACTCTAAAACAATAAATCAGTTTTATATGAGTGAGTAAAAGGATGTAGATAGGAACAATGCTGCTGAAAGTGCTGATTCAAGGGAGAGCCCAAGCTGGGCGCCTTTCTTCCCTCTTAACCTTTCCTCTGATCATGTCTTGAACAGCAAGAACGGGCGAGTAGTAAAAGAGATCTGGATGGGGTACAGAAAAGCCATTCCATAGTGTTAAAAATAACCTGTCAGATCTTCCTATTGTCTCAACTGGCATAACTCCACCAGCTTCATTTTATGCCAGCTTAATATCTGGCCAAATGCACTGAGTATGAGAAAGGCGGCAGTTCCCCTTACATGCTTCACTTTGCCTGTGGGCAGGTTTCAGTGAGGCACGTGTCTATTCCAGGGGAAGATACTTAATGAAGGATTTAATCTTCCTGGTGAATACAGAAGAATGCTAAAGTACCAAACTCGTCAAACACACCTTGCAACAAAACACGTTGTTAAAAATTTGCTTTACTCAGCTATGTATTTGTAAAGCCATGTAAAACAGACAGTTCAAAATTGCCTGACTTCAACCACTGGAAGTCAAACGCTGCTGTCCAAACCTCTCTGCAAAGGTATAGTTTTACAGTAATTGAGATCGTACGTAATCCGGTCACATCTCCACATACATCAGTAATACAGTACCGAGAAGTCTCCCGGTTGTTCAGACGCAGAAGGAGCCGCATGAAGCATTGATTCATGCTGATGAATTGTAACCAGGCAACACTGCTAGCATCCCTCCAGCCCATTGTTCGCCTGAGCTGGGGAGAATAGCAGCAGAACAGCACTGAAAACCTGCCAAACTCCGGCTTCCCCAGTTAAAGGATACCATCCCTCTAACACTAGATATAGCAAATCCTTTAACCAAAATTTAACAGAAATAAACTGTTACTTCCCCCTCAGTAAAAAGATAATTGCATGTCTGAAGGCAGTAAATGAATTTCTGCATGTCCACGACTCTCTTGTAAAGAATCTTTACAAAAGAAACAGTTCAAATTTACTTTACACAAAAAGTGCAGGGCAATGAATTATTCATCTGAGCAGAGGGACAGAAATACTGCCTTTTTGTTAGTCTGGCTATTAGATGCTGAGGGAAACTAAAGACAACTTTCTCAGATACAATAACTAATCAGTAACAACACAGACAAGATGGAAAGGAAGTAAATACTTGAAAAATTTGTTCAGTGAGAGCTGGCAACCATTTTCCATGTAAGTGTCTGAAACTGACAGTTAACACAGAAAATATAGCTACTGCATCATCAACATGAACCTTATCAACAGAGGCATTAAAAAATGACATTACAATACTGATTTTTTTTCATTTTATTGCGGTTAAGTCTGAGTGGTGTGATTATTTGTTCTGTTTTACGCTATGGGCCTGGACATCAAAACTAAAGTTCATTGAAAAATGATCCACCGTTGCATTTTATGGGAATAAGAAAACAACACAGTCTGCCAACAAAACTGTCGGTTACTAGAGAACCTGAATTTTCAAGATGTCCCCCCATTTTACCAGGAAAAAAAAAAGCACATGTATAAGTTAAGAATAAGATACAGAATTGACTTGTTCTTATAATGTAAAAGACAGGCTAGCAGCTGTGTGTATTTCTCAGAGTACAAAAAACCAAAGCACTGACCTGTAAAACAGAAATAGTAATAACATCTGCTAGACTTCTGGGCTCTGAAATAACATTCCCTGAGAGCAATTTTCCAAAAGAAAGGCTGGGCACTTATGTAAGATACCATTTCCCTTTTCAATGAATTGTGCTCCTCTTGAAACTTTACTTAAAAGCCTGAGTGCAAAACCACATATCTCTCTCATCTCTGGGAATAAATGTAGTAGGGCAAAGTAACAAATGGCCACGGCACTGGCATAAAAACAGATTTATCAATGTCTTTCAGAATTTGTGATATATTAGATCACCCTGTTTGCTTACTCCCTGCTCTTGTTTTCAGTCCTTTTCTACAAACCAGGTTCTTAGATGGGGGACGGAGCAGTCTTGTATTCACTATTCTACGTGGAGTATAACCAGGGTCTCACACAGGCAGAAATGCTGCTGCTGCTTAGTCTCTCCCTGCTTGGCAGTTTAGGGTCTTTCTTCTAAGCCTTCAGTGCTGCCAAAGGTTTTGACACTCCACAGAACTTCTTACAGGGTCAAAGCCTGCTCTCCCGTGGCATGAGTTCCCAGCAACTTCCTCCCATTTGTGAGCAGATAGGTAAAGCAGAACTTAGTCTCATCTTCTTCTTTCCCCTCATACATTTGCCAGATGGCTTTATTTAATGTCTGTTCCCTGGACTGGCTCTTAGATTGATTTTTTTTCCTCTACACTTGCCATCTGCTGGTCCAAACAGCAAAACGATACACTTGCTTTTCAATCTCACAGCATTGATTCATTCTTGCTGTCTACTTGGCATCCAAAATAGTATGGCAGGCAGACAGGCAGGTCTGGGTAAAGCCTCCCTCCACCAACAGGAATTTTCTTCTTCTTGTGCCTTTGAGAGCCATTACTGCAGAAGCAAAGTTGTAAGAGGGAACAAAGCACAAAGCCAGAGCAAAAGACAAGTAGTGAACGGAACTGAACCTTGTCTCAGTGATGGAAAGTGGTCTGTGTCCTAGCTATCACCTGGAAGCAGGATTTGCAGCCCCAGCAGTTGGTGTTGTGTGGTCTTGTACAAACAGAAGACATCATGTTGTGCAGCGGCTAATGGCAGAGAATTGTACGTGCACTTCCAAAAGAAACAAATGCTGTGTGGAAAAAAGCTTGACTTAGATCCTCTGAATCATTTTCCAGGGGCTTTGGGTACCATCTTGCTATTTTCAGTGACAATGTACGGGGACTCTGGTGAAATAACTGATGTGAACAGGGGTACCATGCCCATGCCCTGCTTGGTACAGGCACCTGCTGGGCAGCAGCACTCCAGGGGAGAGGGAAAGGCAATCGACCACGGTTCAGCCCAGAGCTCTGGCAGCTAGGACAGGGGCCTGCAAAACTGCAGCAGCGGCAGCTGGCTGGGAAGGGTGTGAGGAAGAGGACAGAGGCAGCACAGAGGGGTAAAGAAGGGAAAACAACAAAAAGTTTTGCTACGACCCCATCTAAATGCCTAACAGCCAGGTATGACTGAGCTGCCTGAACGTGCATGTTTTACCTACCTTGTTACTTTAAACTCAGAATTTTTTTACAGACGATGCCACCTCTTGAGGGTTTGTACAGTTCCAAGCACAATAGCTCCTTGTGCTGGCTGAGTCCTTTGAACACTACGAGAACACAATTAAATAACAAGAGCAGTAAAAAGCTTGGCGCTATTCATACTTGAGAAGATCTTGCATGGCTCTGGACAAATCACAGCCACAGCAACACTCTCGACAAACACATTTTCTAATCCTCTCATTATTATTGTTGCTCTCCCTTAAAGGTACTTTAAAGACAGAAAAAAACATTCCTTTCATGAAAAAACATTCATTTCATTTCGTACCTGAATGCCACAAAAGACCAACAATTTATCCAAAGAGTCTAAGTGAACAAAAGCTTGAGAACTCCTACTTCAGTGCTTAAATTTGCATATACACTTGTCTTTTTCTGTTTCTCTTGTGGTTTTGGTAGCTCAGCTGACATCCAAATAGCCTGCCCGCTCTCAGGTTTGCATCATGTGGTGAAGTAAGTGGGAACGGTGTGAGGTATGCAGCATCTAGATCTTTTAACATTTAGATAAATGCTGACACAACAGACCTGGTCCTATTTTGCCAGAGCTTCCCACCTCAGTTACGAAACAAATAAACCTATGCCAGCTGTTCAGTGTCCTCAGCCTCAGCAGCTCTGCCCACTGAGGCCAAAAGAAAGACTCCCTAATTACCCAGTGAGTGCCAAATTGAGCGCAATTAGACTCAACGGCAACCGAAGAACAAGATGTATAAATCCTTTTGCCACGCAAATTCCTTCACTACTGAACTGTGTTGCACTGACCCGCCTGCTCCAGGTCTTTGCGTAATCTGATAGCTCATGCACCACCCAGCCTTCAAGGGAGTGGTGCTGAGAAACAGATCTCTTGAAATTCCCAAGCTGCTTTACGTACTTCATGTTAGTGGTTCATAAAGAAACGACAGTCAGATTTTGGGTTGTCACCGTCATGAACGGAAGGAAGGATAAAAATTCAGTAACAAGTTATGAAATGTTACATCTGCTCGAGAAGGTAGAACAACCAGCCAAAACCAACATGTCACAGAAATGTGTAAAACAGCACCAGATCTAGCCAGATACAGCACAAGCCAGGTCTGTATTTGAAAGCTGCACTGGTACAGATGTTAGTAGGTGTACTGAATAAAGGACAGGAAGACTATACCACTAGCCTGCATATCCATGGCAACCAAGAGAGGATCTCCTAGGGAAAGGAGTGGTGAGATGGGGAACAAAGGACATTTATTCTATTCCCCTTTGCTATAGGGCTAAACAGCTTTCACATTATACAGCAAGATTATTTAGGTTGGGGCTGTCTTTACCCCTGGATAACAAGAGCAATAAGGAAAAAGAAAAATTTGGGTTCATCAGCATCTTCAGTCCTCAGAGAGAGTCCTCTAGCTTGCATTGTGGTCCATGCCTCTGCATGTTCAGAGTTATTGTTCCACCCAGGCTGAAGTCAATGCAAACACACCCAGTCACATTACAACCAACCCATTATAATATACACAATACAGTATAGTACCCAAGACATAGACTGGTCAGTTGGGGCATGCAAGCTAAAGAAAGAAACAATGGCCTCCTATGCAGCTATCAATATACGGTATTTAGGTACGAAGTACCAGTATAGCTCATTTCTCTTTGTGTATATGAGTATGTTCTGAATACATTTACGATGATGCAATTGCATCCACTCTAGGCAAGGTTTGACTTCTTTACTGTCTTCTAACTACTCATAAAAGTTCTATTACTGTCGAAGGACAACATCCAGAGAAAGAATGAGCTGTTGTATAAGCAGTGAAATGACTGGAATCTCCCTATGATGCACAGTACTACCAACCTCCTCCCACGTGTGCCTACTGCATTACTCTAATGACCCAAAGGGCAACCCCTGGAGCTCCTGGTTCTCTGTGTAGCCCAAACAACCCTTGCAGAACCACCATCTCTCTCCATTTCCTTCCAGTTAGCATCAGGGCAAGAGGCGGAGCTGCGGCTGACCCTGAGCTGAGCCCATGCCAACTGGCTGCCAGGTACCTGCGTGCAGAAATACCAGGCAGGATGCCAAACAAAACAAAAGAAATAGGCACGGTCTGCACTGTCGCTGTAGGTAACCTCTGAAGTAGCAGGATGAAAAATTATGACAAGTACAGTTACTTTTAATAATCTCCTTTTTTAATTCTCCTGCCCCTGCCACAAATTTCAGTTTATTCCATCTGTGAGTCTGACAGCTCTCTGCACGTGGTCCATTTCCCTGGCTCATTCCTGGTGCAGGTTCTCTCTGGGCTTCACTAGAGGCAAGAAGCAGTGACATCAAAAAGAAAAGGGGAGCAAAAGAAAACAGAGGCAATAAAGCCTTAACATACTCAAAAAGCCATCTGAACATCAAAACAGAAGCAGAAAAGCTCCTTCTTTTTAAATATATCTTTTGTTTCCATGCTATACAATCTACAGGGTATTTTTTTTAATAGTCTGTTCTAAAATAAATTGAGCATGGTCTTGTTACTAAATATTGTATGATTTGATAGTCATACAGCAGAGCAAACTACTTTCCTAATCTGGAATAATTTTTTAAATTCTGCAGTGCCTTTAAGAAAATGAGGCTTAAGTACCTTTTATTTCTTCAACGACATATAAGCCCAAGAAAAAGTAATTTTCTCTCTATTTTAAGTTGGTTTTGAAAGTCTTGGAATTGACAGTCGTACATAAACAATTTGTACCTTCACTTTTACAACTACATGAAATCAGCATTGATTTATGCAGCACACGTCTTTATTTCTTGATTAACTTCCCTTCAGGCTTTCACTGTAAGCCAGTGATATTTTATTAGAGATGAGATAACAGCAATACATGTATTAATTTCCTTCATTATATCTAGTAGCTTGTAACTTTGGCAGGTGGTGTAACTTTTAGACCCTTTGACTGGGAGGGCAAAAGGATGAATAGCTTGTGACTGAAGTCCACCCCACATGCAAGAGGCAGGTTATGGCCGCACAATGAACCTTGGTTCTGACACACTCAAGTTTGTGCTTTGACTCAGGAAAGTAAATAACGCTCTTTTCAAGCGGCCTGCACAAAGCTGTCAGGGCATTCCTGTTTAACACACAGCACATTATCAGACATTACACATCCAACACAATTAATTAAAACATTTAAAAACTGAAGTGGTTTCCCCTGGTATTTGACAATCTGCTTTTCCTAAGCAAAGTGGCTGAGAGTTTAATAAGAAAAGTCAGGAAGACTAGATAAAATTTGAAGTTCGTTTTTATTGTGAATCTTTTCATGTAAGTAGACCACCTGCACGTTCCTGTCGCAGCAGCTCTCTCACCTACACTAGCAAATGTCTTTTGTTTTCTTACCCTAACCTATTAAAGTAGATATTGTCTCCAGATCACTACACGCTGTACAGACCTGTTGTGGAATATGATATTGTAAACGACACCACAGCAAACTATTGGACTAACATGAGCTATCAGCTTTAGTCCAAATTTGATAGCAAAGAAAACAGAGTTAGGATGATGCTAGTGCTATTGTAAATTCCAGCCCAGTTCTATCCTGAAGAGTGGATGGAGAAAATAAAATGGTGTAATAGTTTATAAATATTATGACAAACACTGTATGTTGGTCAGTTTTATTTTGCCTTATGCTTCAGAAACAGAAGCTATTAAAATAACAACTATTGAGATAAGAAAAGCTAATAGGAAACGAGGCTTTATATTGTGGAGATACTGCTGACAAAATTTAGGGCAGTAGGAGCAGATGTGGTCGGAAAAAGAATTTGCAAGTTCGTTTTGTGGAGATGGAGCCAGGAAGCCCCTGCCACCATCATCCACAGATCCAGAGTCCCCATGAGTCCAACAGGAAGGTTCACAGCAAGATGTACATATTTGCACACATGGTCCTCTGTTATAACCCAAATTATTGTTGTGATGGGGCTAAATCTTGTGGCTTTCCTTCAGAATAAGACTGCTAAGCAGCTGAGCTGGTTATTAAACCAGATAATTGAAGCAACATGAATAAAAACTACAGAATTACACTTAAAGGTTACAGTCTAATTGCCAGTAAACCCATTTCTTTATTTTGCTTTGAGTAAGAAACTTGCTACATCAGGCTCATTGCAAGAGTTGCAGAGAAAATTTATGCAAAGTTTCAAGAAAACTGACCAAAAAATCTTTTGTGTACACTTGACAAACAATTTACAGTGCTCTCTGCTCAGAGTCATTTGGCGTCAGCTTCACAGGACCAGCTTTTACTAAAAAATCCTCTCACCATGAGAAAGATTGCAGAAACAACCTCTTTACCCTTGAGCAGAGAGCATTTCCTTAAAGCACGCCACCAGAGTCCAAATGTAAACCCTCATATGCTTGTGCTAACAGTACTGAGTTACACAAGAGATGGTAACCATCTGAAAGAACATAATTTTGTCAAAACAGCAGGTCGGCTAGCATTATCTTTCCGTATACTGCAGACTCACTGCAAATGTCAGACAGAAGCCAGACCATTTACTTGGTTCAGATATATCTGAAATGGACCACCCTTCAGTCCCACGAAAACTTTGAACTTCACCTGTTTACGGGTTGAAGCCCACTTGGGGATCCTGGAAAAATCAGATACGCAGCATTAAATTATTACACACCCATGATTTCAACTTGCTTCTATCAATAAATGTCTCTCTTTTTCTCCTGTCATCTTCCACTGTTAAATTTCAGGCTGAAAAACAAGTTATTTTTGTGATTGAGTTAAGCATTACTGAAGCAATGGCTATACTTCAGAGCAAGTGTAAAATGCAACAGAGCTTCTTTGTGCAAGAAGATAACGAGAACAGTGCAACCATCATCTATAGATGCATGGCAAGTCCAAAGCAGCAACTAATGCTGTGGACCAAAGGAATATCCCTTAAGATTGCTATCACAAATGCAGATATTTGTATGGCAGAGATGTTTCTCTGGGAAAGAATGAGAGAAAGGAAGGAGAAACTCTGTAGGAAAAACAATACAGGAAAGGCAGCAGAAAGTCTGAGAGCAAGCGAGAACAGTTGTTGGGAAGACTTCCTTGAAAAGGTGTAATGACAGCACCACCTCACTGGTGGTGGAACAAAGTAGGGAGTGATGCTCAGAGAAGCCTCCCTCCTCTTAGTTGAATGCTAACCATGTAATCAAGGTTTGGGTTGTTTGTTTGTTTGTTTTTTATTATCAGGATTGGATCTGGCTTCATCAGCAGATTAACATTAGCTAAAACTTATTAAAACTTGCCTGGTTTTGACCTAAGTTTTGACAGCCTGAACTCAAGTGAATCCAGGGTCACAACCCCAATTCTGACCTTGCAGCAGTTCTTGTTCTGTCTTGCCCAAGCATGGTTTATTCGTACACGCTACTCTGTTCTCAAATGCCTCTGCAAAAGTGCAAGAAGCAGCAGTAGATCCACTTTCAGGTGAATTTTGTTGATTTCTTTCACAGCTGTGGCAAGAATTAATAATGGCAAACCTATCAAAAGAAGCTGGTGAGCCTGTTCTACAACATAGAGGCCACAGACAGGAGGACAGCTACACACCACACCAACCAGTGGGACCCAACACTCACAGGAGCTGCTAGAAGGTCCCCCTTCTCTGGTGCTGAACTCCGTCGGTCTTTCACAGGAGCCAGTAACACTCCTCACTGTATTCTGCCTAGTTTACCAGACACATTACCTTCACACCATCATGGCACACATGCTCCTTTGGACACATGTACAGGGAAAGCAGCTACCTGTGAAATTCTGTCCAGCAGATAGAAGAGCAGATTTCCTGAAGTCGCTTCAGCTGATCACAGCATATGCCACGGTTTCTCAAAACTAATCAGTTGTTTCAGAGAAACATGAAACTTATGAGGAGAACATGTCAATTCATTCACAATATATGCCCCTCCACAAATACGTGACACAGATTGGAGCTGACATTTAAGATGACCCACACCCTATATAAGCCTCAAAAAAACTGCCTAGTTATTCACTTTTCCAGCTTGGCAAACTAAGCCTCCATACTCAGTGTCAAGCTAAAACATTCGTTAAAATAATTCTTGGCTGCCTTCCACTCCAAACAAATCTATCAGGCAGATATTTCAACTCATTTTTGACTCAAGCAAGCAGAAGTAGGGAGGTACAAAAGTGAAGGTATAAAGGCCTTCATTAGCTAGAATATTATTTTTTCTGTACAACTTTTTCTTCCACATAAGGATAATGGAAGGTTTCGGCTATTTTTAAGGTCACTGTCTCCAATTAAGAGTAACACATGAGCTTTAAATAAATCAGACAACCGTGGAACAATTTTAATCCCTGAATGAATAAATCCCTTGGGGGACCTGGCTGCAGAGAAATCAATGGGCAATTCTATTAAGCCTTAACAGCAAATAAGGCACAATCTGGCTTCTACAGTGAACCTCAAAGCCACAAATCCTGTCATAAGAATTTATCAGATTTGTGTGATCAGTCATCAGTGTACAGAGCCCGATTATACCCAGAATGTCTTCTGCTTACAGCAGCTGTTGAAACAGCATTGTTCAAGATCATCTTTGGGTTAGAGGCTATAATCTTACGGGGAAAAATAAGACAGTAATAAGTGTTAACTGGGTGAATACTCATTTGTTCCAGGGGACTCCTACCCTTATCAGCACCCTGCTGCCCACTGACCTTACCTCTAGCTCAGAAGCGTTATGAGGAGTGTCAGTTGTGACTGTGAGAAGCTCAGCATTTGCTTCCACAGCCTTTCACAGCAACATATAAATGACCTCTCCTGCCCTACAGACTGGAAGTGCTCTCTCTAACTGTGGGATCAAACACAAATCATTCATACTGTGCTACAAAAATACACCACAGGCTGGCACAGAAAACAGAACTGTGCTGCCTCTCCCCCGCAATAGAACTAAACCCTCACCTACTGACACGTCTCAGGGTAAGGATAAAATCACTTTGCCTGGTATGGTTGATATAGCCTAGCCCGTATCTAGGAGCCTCTATGGTATGCCTCAGGATGCATCTGTTCTTGTAAATGAAATGCTCTCAGTACTGTGCTATGGCACTGGAGCCAATGGCTTGAGATCAGACTGCTAAACTCTCATGGTCCTTGGAAGAGGGTGACTACATCCACACTGCTTGTTGAAAACCATCACCAGCCTATCTAATGAGGACTGTGTCCAGGGCTGTTCTAACAGCCTGAGAGGATAGGTACTCAGTGCCTGACTCAGGAACGTTCCCTGCGCTGTTCAGTAGAACAGATGCATCTTCCCTGTCCAGTTACCCAAACTGTTCAGGTCTGGGGCATGTCCACGGTGCATGACAGCTGCCTCTTGGCTCACTGAACCAAATTTCCCTTCCTTGAAACCAAAGCACGTGAACAAGAGGGTGAAAATAACACACGCACAGCTACTACCCAGACAGATCCGTGATACAGACATGGCACACCCGGTGCTCAGAAGTACTCACTCCAAGCATCCACTGTTTAGATATATAGTTCTAGAGAGCCAAGTTTTCAGAGCCATTACATGCTTACAGATAGAGACGGGAGCCATCACCTCTTGCAATGAATATGAATCATTAACTGATAAGATGTACAGTGGGATTTCCAGGTTAGGTGCCTCAATCCTATTGCAGTTGACTGGAATTATATCGCTGAAGATGTTAAAAGCCTCTGTGTAAGAGAGATGCCTCTGTTATCCCTCAGCACCCAAGTACAATGTCTCTAATCCATTTTGCTGGCTTATGAAAGAAAGAAGTACAGAAGTAATACTGCAAGTGTTTTCCTCCCTCTCCTGGGCAAATAACAAATATCACCTGCATATTTCAGCTTTGAGATCTTGCTTCAAGTCTGTCTCTGAGCAAATAAATTGAAGTCTCGGGGAAGCTGCTGAGGTAAAGTTCAACACTGCCTGGTAGTGTGAGACACAAGACAGGCAGAAAAAGCTAAGCAGTTTAATTCACACTGGTTTGACATTCTGTTAAAGAGGTTTTGTGGAAGTAATTAAAAAAGGGAACTTGAAGTCATTAGAAAGAACAAATAATTTTCACAGTGACAGTTTACCTTTTTTCCCCAACATCCTTTCACTGATGCATGTTATTCAGCACTCTGTAATCTGCACAATCAATTTAAACCACCAATATACGGTTATCACTTCAGTTAAAAAAAACAAACTAGTAAAGAAATCACAGCACTCTTCATCAGTTGGTTCAGCAGCAATTAGATAGGCTGGCTTTACAGTCTGCAGCATACTTACTTCCTACTATCATCTCACAGAAAGATGTGAAAAAGAGCTGGCATATAAGATTAAAAAAAAAAAATCATATGTATTGTCTGCTATAGCGCCCATGAGTTTGAATCAAATAACCTTTGAGATAAGTGTATATTTGAAGTGAATGTTTGAGAGCAGTAAACTGGACAGTATCTTCCTATAGAGCAGGTTGGTGAGGAACAAGAAACCCATGGACCAGATATAGTCTATGACTTCACTTTAATAATTTGGGGCTGAGTGAGTTTGGGGGGATGCATCAGGACAGGAAAGAAAGTGAATCTGAGCCCTGCCAAATGTGTCTGACAGTTCTCTCTGGGCTGTGGAAAAAAATACTCTAATTTCTGCTATAAAGCAATTAGCACACTGGGAGAAAATTATAGCACACACTGACACAAGATAATATGCCACATTAACTGTTCCCATAAACCTTAATAGCAAGTAGGAGGGACAGAAGTAAAAAATGTTATCCTCCTTATTGTAACAAGGGCAGTCTTTTTTCAGAATCAACTTGGATGTACTCATATTTGCAAGCCAAATTTAAGATACCTGAAATAGGCTCCATTTTCATAAACTTTTGAGCACTCCTCTCTGAAAAAAATCGGTCCATCTACCTTTGGTGTCCCAAAGACACTAGCCCCCTAGGAAAATTCAGAGCACTTCACTGAAATACACTAATTTGTCTTTCTTCAAAAGCTTCTTTTCAAAATCCTGGGAGAATATTGCTGATGATGATAGCATTTTCTTTTTCATGCTTGGATTATGTGCCAGTGTAGCAAAATCCAGCTACCACTGCTGGCCTGAACAGACCAAGCAAGATACCGAGAAGGAGGATTTCTGTGTGTCTGATGTTCATCCATGCTCACAAAACTGAGGACACGCGGATTTAAGAGACTGAGTGACCTATTTTAACTGTTTGCTTAAACAGTGATCAACTCCAGCAAGTTTCTCATCTGCTCTTTTTGATACACACTCTTTTGCACATTTGTTCATGACACGCTGTTGAAGGAACTAAGGACTGATCTCTGTTTGGCTAAAGATATCAAGCAAACTCTATTTTATTATGATGCTGCCACCTATAGTCTTTCTGAACACCACACTACCCCTGCACAGTTTTGATTGCGCTTTAAATTTATTAAAGTTACATTGTTTATCCTTTGATAAAACACTCAACACCAACACCCACCACCACCCTGAGAAACATGAAATAAAAGGTCGGGGGGGGGACACAATCTTTTGTCATCTTTCCCCTGTGAGATCCAGCCCCAAAGATCATCCCAGTTTTGCATGCTCTGATGTTCTCTGATGAAGACTTTGTCACCAGCATATCTGAGAAGAACAGAAGACCTCAGGGTGAACGCTTAACACAGAAGCGGTTACTTCCAAATAATAGAGAGGGTGCCCCAGCACGCTACATGACCAGCCTGCAGTGCAGAAGACAGGGACAGAAACCCAGTCTAAAGTTTCTGTGAGGCCAAATGGAGAACTCTCACCAGCTACTCCTATACAGCTTCATTTGTGCTCTACTTCTGTACACTAAGTACCGCTAAGCAGTGACATTAATTTTCTTCCTCTCCCACTGTTTTTCTGTACAATAGGTTTTTTAAGCTAAGATACCATCTAGTAAAAAACGGATCTTAATGAGATCAGGCTTGTATGCCTTTTTGCTGCAGAGTGGAACGCAAAGTGATGTAAATTCGGAATCTCTCTGCGTTGGAGTCTTACAAGCGGGGACCTAAACCATATGGATATTTTGCACAGCGTTCCCAGCTGTGAAACTGTCAACTCAGTGATGATGCATTAAACACTGTACCAACTCAGAAGGTCTGTTGCTACAGAAATTCGGAGTCCATTCTTCTTCTAGGAGTGGAAGTTGTTAGAAGTACAGACAGCATGTATGTACCTCTTTAATCTCCAATTTATCCAAGTGCCTATCTCTCTCTTGCATGTTTCCATGGTCAGCTGATGCAGTGCAGCCCTTGCTTCTGCCCAAACCCCTAATACCTTGCAAAAAAGCTTAGTGATACTGATTCTAGTATTAAGGAAAGAACGTCACAACTGTAAGATTTCAGGAGTTACTAATTTTGGTGGCATACAGTGCCCTTTTATCTACACATCTGAGTCCTTCTTTAAGCTCTGTGTTATATATATATTGTATTTATAGCTTCTTTCTTCAGTTCTAGAATATTTTCCATTAAGAAGGAAAGAAATCTAATCAAGTGTAGAATAAAATAAACCCCATAATTCTAAAATACAGGCAGCTGATAGCATTGTATTGGACGAGTTAGAAGATGAAGCTGTTGTTCCCTGGTTATTTTATTTTTCTTTAAATAGCAGAGTTGCCAAAGCTGATGTGATAAAAGAAGAATGACATGGAGAAAGAGAAGCTAGGTAATCTTCCCATCTCGCTTATCACTTTTCAGTACAAAGGGGTAAAACTGCAACTTGCCTCCCCTGCCCAATACATTCATGTGCTACAGATAAAAAAATAAAATAAAATAATCAAAGCACATTGAGTTTTTAGCTTTTCAGGAAGCCAATATTAAACGCCATTCAAAATAAACTGACTTGCAAGAAAACCCCAAACTCTTTTTCTGTTTAAAAAAAGCAGAGCTATTGTGTATTTTTATCCACAGAATATAATAAACCATTTATGGAGACTTATGAAGCACTTTTTATAACTGTGTACTCTCAAGAGTGTTTCTCCCTTGTAAATTCAAACTTGCACATCATACCTAAAACCATACATGTATCCATGAAAGAAAAAGCTGTACTTCAGTACAGCCAAAACATTTTCCTTAGAGGATTCTTTTTAAAGCTACTTCTGTCTTAGCTTAGCAACAGACTTCATCAGAAAACCAGCTGATAGAGGACACCACCAAAAGTATGTACCACCTTGTACACACGAGGGTTTCCCATACCCCCAGGGCTGACTGATGAAGTCTGCTCTGAAGCAGCTGAGAGCATGAAGAACCGCAGGCCTGAGAACTCTGGGAAACAAAATGTACTGGAAGAAATACCAAAGAAACGTGTCCTGTCTTATCTCATTCTCTTTGAACATCAGCAGGCTAAAAAACTGTTCGCCGTAAGTAAATACTCTTGTAATTACACTTCACTAGACTCTTTCAAGGTCACTAAGAGTCGATGGTGACAAACTACTAAAAAATCCTACTGTCTCTCTCATACCTGTTTTGACGCATATTTCTCCAAGTCATTGATTCAATTTTCCTCTTGAATTATTTCAAAAATTGTCAGAATTTAAGGCATCACCAATGCATACAGTGAAACTTGCTCCCAAGGTACATTTCAAACACACCCTACAAAGGTACATACACCATCTGCTGTTTAAAGGACTCTAAGACAGTTTTCTGTTAAATTCCTACAACTCCTGGATAAGTGACTATTGCCAAGAGGAATTTTGTTGGCTCCAGAGGAGGCTATACAGAATATGGGCATCAGGAGCAGTAAGACTCACAAGAGATATGAGCACAATGAAATGTTACCCTTGAAATCGAGACAATGATTATTTAAGTCTCAGCTTCATTAAAAACCTTGCTGCTGATTGGTTTTGCAGAAACATCTACTAACACATTTATGCTATACTCCCAGACTGCTGACTGTATTTTCCCAGGTGCCGACAGACCCAATTGCTTGTTTCCGAACTGCCAAGACTTTTAGTTTCACCCTGTTATAACTCATCAAACAGATGTAGGCATTTTACACTCAGAATTCCACTACGTACAATGTTCACACTTTATAGACACCAAAAATTAAAGTACTCCAGAATTACTGTACTGATTGCATCGTTCACTTTTATATTTAATTTTAAAGCCTTCCATTTTAAATGTATTTCAGAGCAGCCAAAGACCCCACTGCCTCTTACATTGTTTTACACTTTGTTTTATCCACATCTACCTGCAAAACGTTAAACTAAATTGATACTGAATTAGAAAAATCTTTCCATTAATGACTATATGAGATCACAGACATTTAATAAGCATATCTCAGCTTAGCTCTCTTCATGGGTGATGGAGTGAAAAAGGCTGCAGTACTACACTGAGAAGGCACTGGGGAGGGGTGTGTGCCAGAATTGGCCTATTCAAAAACATAAACCGAGAGGATTTGACCTTATCAAACCCAAAGCTGAAGGATGGAGAAACATAATTTTGAGGGAGTTCTGCTGACTTCAGGATGAGTAGCAATCCACAGAAACACTTTGTTACAGATAAAGCCATCTTCCTTAAGGCACAATTTTGTCCATGAATGGATATTTCACTGTAACAAAACAGGTAACCAAATGGTCTCCTTCCCTGACCTTTTTGCATAGCCTCTCTTTTTTCTTTAATAATAGAGCCATAAATCTCTCACTAAGAGAAGACTGTATATTTAATACCTTGGACACATTACATTTTAGTGGTTTATGATTGAATTTCCATCTCTCCTGTGATCGTTAACCCTCTTTCAGATTATGCAGAACTGGGAAATGAAGTAGCTTTCTCTGTACGTGTGTTACAATCCTGGCACGTACAGCCTTTGTTCTGCTGCCTTCCAACAAAGATTGCCATGTTCAAATGGATGTATTTTGGACCCCTATAAACCAGACACATTCAGTTCATCAGCACCTACAGTCTCAGAAAGGCACTTCTAGGCATCTGAAGACATAAAGATAAATGAACTGGGCATTGCTGGATATATGCAACATTTAATGAGCCAAAGCCAGTGCTTGCTGTTAAGAAGCAAGACCTCAGAGGTTGAGAGAACTGATGGACTCCTGCCATGCAGGGCACTGGACAAGAGATCTGTGATGCTAGTAAAAACAGACTTAGGAGACACCTTTTCCTTCTGCACAGCAAGTACTCTGCAGGGTCCCTATCCACTGCGTGGTTTGGTTATAGTGCCCCAGTCAGAGACTGGTCGTGCTGGCAACACGCACCTGAAACCAAGAGTGGAATGGACAGATGCTCTATGAGGTGATGGCCATTTATTACGTCTTCATGCAAACACAGGGAGAACTTGTCTCCCTGTCATTAGACATCGATGATTTCACTTTAGTCCTGCTGAATCTGAAATGTAGCTTTGCTACTGCAATAAATATTTGCCCGAGATGTTTCCATAATTTAATCATATTTTCAATCCCTCAGTAACAGTTCAGCACCAGTCCCTGCTATTAAGGAGCTCTTTCTTTCCTCCTCTTTGGTACTCTTCTGTCATGATGATAAATACTGAATCTGCCAGCCAAGTAACCTACAGTTGTAAATGTCCTGCATGAAGGGATAGCAGAGGATGTGAGCACCGCTACAGGTCACATGTGAGCAGAGCCCTTTTCTCTGGAGAGCTCAGCGGCAGGCAGAAGGCACTCATATTCCTATGCACTACATCAGGAGCAACACTACTGCAGCAAGGTCACTGCCCAGGTTACTTTTTTTTTCCCCCCCTCCAAGAGAAGAATCAGACTATATATAACCGCAAGCATACTTCACGCTAAAGAAAACATTTTTAATTAAAAACACAGTAGAAGTAAAGTTCACAAGGTCATTGTGAAAGCAAAGAAACAAGACCTTCTACTGTCTATAAACTCTGACGTCTGTACATAGACAAATTAATTACCCATCACCACAACCACAGAAAGTTCCTTACTTCATCACCAGATCAAGCTAAATGCACCTGCTCCCTTTGCTTTAATGATAAGCCAACTCCTACCACGAAACTGCCTTCTTTCAATGATTAAAGAGCTACAAGGCAAGAGCCAGTAACAATGTTACTTTTTTTCCTTCTGTAATCTAATCTTTGCCCTGTAGAAACTGCTGATGAGAGCTCGCTTCCACTTAAAATTTACATAAAAACAATCCATATCATGTTGCATGCAAAAGGACTGGTGCCCCAGTGTTTATTGGCATGGTGATACCAGGAATGAGAAATTACTCTGATGCAAAAATGATACACAGCCTTGCATCAGTATCAAACAGGCTTTGATGCATGGTTACTATTTTTGGTGGCTAATGATATGTGAGTGATAAAGCAAATTAACTTCTTAATGATGACAAATACAGGAAAATATACAGCACTGACTAGAGAACATGACATCCTACTGAGGAAAGATTTACGGGAGCTAATTATGGTATGTTAGACTTATAATGGAAAAAACAGTAGAAGAGGAAAAAACTTCTGGAAGATCTCGTGTGTGTCAACCTGGAATAACAATTTACTTTCAGAAAAAGGATGTAAACATGTAGTCCAATGTACACATCTAGCTGATATTTATATTGCTTTGGTATTTATACACATATAAAGCCTAAGACATGCATGATTTTATGAAAAATAAATACAATTAAACTAGCTATAGAAAAAAAATGTAGGTTTTTAACTAGTGTGAAAATATGCAAATAATTAGTGCTTATACTGGTATTAAGTATATGTGTATTTTTTTCAGTTAATTGTGTGGCAAAACTGGCAGGATGATGTATCCACAACTAAAATAAATTTCATTGCACTTAGAAGAGATTCCCACACGGTGACCTAAGATCTATCAGTAGCAATCAAAATTCAATACAGTAAATATACTATGGATAGTAAAGTTTGTCAACAGAAGCTAACAACAAGAAAAATTGACTTGTGATATTTCAAGACTCGCGTCCAAAAATACATTAAAGAGGTGAAGAATTCGCGACGTTCGAGGATAATTTCAGGCCAGTTAGCATTTTGCGAGATGCCTGAGGAAAGGGAAAGTCAAAGCCTTTCTGGGCAAGAAAACACACCCGCAAGCTGAGCTCATCCTTCTCTGGAGCCATTCAAAACCCGCCTGGACGCGTCCCAGTCCATCCTGCTGTAGGTGGCCCTGCTCTGGCAGGGGCCTTGGGCTAGATGCTCTCCGGAGGCCCCTTCCAACCCCTACCATGCCGTCAGTCTGTGATTCCGGAGGAGCGCAGGCCCCTTCACCTCCATCTCATTCACACCTTTGATAAACCTCCAAACGCCCACCGCTAAGGAGCCTCTTTGCCTACACGGTAACCAGCGCCCGTGCGTGCCTTCGGCCTCTAAATTAAACTCCTATTTGGATTCAGATTAAGCGTCTCCCATCGCTACACCCTCAGAAAAACAGGCCCCCGGAGAACACAACGGGGAGCGCAGCCCACCGCTGTCCCGCCGGCCTGGCGGGCCGGGCACCGCCGCGGCGGACAACTTCTCCGCCCGCATT
>VZSZ01002043.1:78264-114489 GCA_013398815.1 Ibidorhyncha struthersii | reverse complement strand
GCGGGGCCAAAGGCGAGGCGAGGCGGCAGCGCTGCCCGCGGAGCCGGCGGGCGGGGCGCGGCAGCCGGGGCAGGCCAGGCCCCCGCCTCGGGCCGGCGGCGGGACAGACGCGGATCCCGGCCGGGTCCCTGAGATAGACGGGGCTGAGGGGGAAGAGTGCAGACCAGCAGCTGTGAAAGAGCTGTTTGGCCACTCAGGCTTTCTGCCTGGGCTTTTCTTTCCCCTGCGCCTACCCTGGGTGGTGTAAGGTGCCAAGCGGCCATCATCAGGTGTTTCTCCTTTTTTTTTTTCCCCTCGAGGGAGCTAAAGACTGTAGGAGTTGGCGGGGTAATCGCAGCATGTAGCTACAGTCAGTAGGTACATCTGCTAAAAGCAGATCAGACCCAACTTAAAAATCAGTCGGGGTCCCTACAGCAGTATCGGAGTGAAAGGCTGCAGCTGACGTTGCTTGCAGCTGTGAATGGTCGTACATTTGGATATTCAAATAGTGTATTTGAAGCTTAGTTTCCATGCAAGGGGCAAGAAATGAAGGCTGGAGGAACCGGCTGGAAGAAATGACAAAAAAAACCAACAACAGAATAGTTTCCCACTTTGGCATCTATTTCCATACATTTCTCTCAAACTTAATGCGTTCTAGGTTCATCACATAGCATCGTTGTCTCTACAGACGGTCTCTGCTGTAAAGTCGGTGAGTCTGAGGACAGCAGTTTTGCATAGAAAACACAGGTGTTGCCTGAAAAAAGAAGACATACCACACTGCATTGGCTCATGGTCCAAGGCAAAAATGTTAGAATGAAAAATGAAGTGGAGCTTGCTTCTTTCTTACGGCAGTGGTTAAGGAGAGCAGAAATGAAAATGGAAAACTGGTGCACTCAGTGTTAGAGTGGGAAAACATTTCATCGTTACTTCTAGAGCAGCCACTGTGGGTCAAAAAAGAAATTCAATTATAGGTTTTATTTCTGTTAAGTAGCATTGTTTTTAAAATGTATATGCTATTCTGGCAACAGTAATTTTATACAATACTACCGTGTGCAGGAAACATACTGTTGTGTAAAGCAAATCTGAGAAGCACATCGTTCACCTGCTAGGTTGCACTGCAGCTCTGACAACAAAGAAGTTTTCTGCTTTATGTACTCAATGTAATTGCTTGGGTGTAGGCTGCATTCAAGATAAAAAAAAAAACGTGTTCTTCTCCCACCTCAGGAAATAAAAGCACTGAAAACGCAATGTAGATGAGAAGCTAGGAAACTTAAAACTAAGCTTGTGCTTTTGCATCTGCTGAAATGAATGATTAAACTGCTTCATGGATTTTAATAAAAGTCAAATGTGGGAGAGCCTAGAGAAAAATCAAATTGCAATATACTAGGGAGTCAGGTCAAAAAAATCCATTGGATGGAAACATCACTTCAGGCCATGTCTTATATGTAATGTTTTAATTACAAGCAAACTTTGTTTTTTTCAAAGTTTATTAATAAAAATTGTGATCCTTGTCATGAAATAGGGATAATATGTTTTGACATAGTCAATCCGAGTCAAGTCACATGAAAATTTTATCCATCTTATCAAGCTAGTTTTCTTCTGTGTGGAAAGTGTCCAAAATGTAAAACTAACTGTGAAATATCTTTCCACATGTTCAGATAACTGTGTATGTTAATACCACAACAGCTATGTATGATTCATTCATCTTTATTTCACATACTCCCTCTGCTGGAAATTAATATGAAGGTTCAGTGGATCAGAGGGAAATCATTAAGAGTGCAAGAAACGTTAAAAAAAACTCCTGCTTCTTTTATTAAAAGGTCACACTTCTTTTCAGACACTCTAGTCTGTACAGTAACTTGCATTCCTTGTTGCAAGGCTATTCATACTGAAATCAGTGGAAAGAGGAGCTAATGCAAATTAACTAGTTAAATATCCCATATATACTTACTTTATATGCATTCTATTCACATTGAATTTAAGATCTTCTAATATTAAGGTCAGATTAAATAAATATACAAAAGCAAGCGAGTAACAGAGCTGCTAAAGTTTATCTGATGCTGATAGCCACGTGGCTCTCTAATACTGCAGAGCCTCTACTGATACCAACAGGATTAGTTGCTCTCATAAGGACGGAGGGGGATAAAATAAAAAATGCAGCTGTGGTACAGCCAAAGAGTACCCCACACCACAAACGTTCTACCTGGTCAAAGACTAAAACCACTTGCTTCAACACTGACAGCAGAATCTTAACTCCAATTACATGCTGCTACAGTTCAAGCTTTATTAGTGACTGAAAGGAAAAAAAAAAATGGTTTTCTTTGAGTGGAAACAGGAGCATAAATCAGAGATACGTGTTTCCAAATGCTGCTGAAAGGTTGCTTGTGTAGATTTTACAAAAAGCAGTGAAATACTTCTACCCAGCAACACGAAAGGAATTCTTCCTCCTTGGTGGGACTATAAGGGTAATGGAGATACTGTTCGGTGCACACAGTAGCTCCTATTTCTTCTTTGATGAAGAAAAAGAGACCCAGGAGGGAGGATACCAAAGGGACTGAATTCTTTTTTCTACAAACGCTGTAAACCAGTTATGCTGAAGTAAAAGACCTTCTACTGGTTAATGGTGAAAGTTTCCATTGCTATGAGTAAGCAAAATCAGCTGGAAAAAACTTCATAACCAGTGGCTAGACATTAGAAAAATACTGCTGCAGAAGAGCATGAATACCTTTTATAATGCTATAGGATTCTTTGTTATACAGAAGAGATAATTTTAGATCATCACAGAGTAGCTGAGGACAAGTTTAACATGCTCTTATTTCATATAAAACCAGAAATTGTATTTTAAGGTTTGCCTATGTAAAAATATTGTGGTAAAAGGCAATTAAAAAAATGTATAAAAAATCAAGTTCACGGTTGCAAACAAGTGTCACAAATGCAAACAAATGATAAATAGATTTTTGGTGTATGTTTCTTTCCAACCAAAATACTGTAATAAAGTAAGAACATGAAAATTGCCCTACCACAGGTAACACACATTATGAGGAAATAGATGCTATCACAAAATGTGTAACACATTTCAGTTTGGGCATATACCAGGCACTTCCTGTTATTTTAAAAAATTAAGGCGTGTTACAGATTAGAGAGTTTGCAACCAAAAGTAAAGAATTGTAAATACTCTGAGCTCATTATCTCTCTTTGCTTAAGGATGAAGCAAAGTTTCCTATTCAGCAATGGTCTGAAGGGTTTTAGAATATACTATTGGAGCAGTACATACAATTCCCAACCTACAAACAGTGTTCAAGTCCTCTTGGGCTGTTACTACAGACATTGCCAACAGGCATTTTTTTTTGTTCAAGGTATTACTTGCAAACTTCAGCAAATTCAATTAATTCTTTCACTTTTTCTGTCTTTCAGTTTGTGACTTTGCATTAGGTCAGACGTAGGGGAGTTGCCACTAGTGATACTGCTTTCTGAATATACTCACTTGAATGATTTTTTTTTTTTTAACCAACAATAATTACATTGCAATTAAGTGCTGTCAAAGGTCACTTGAAGTCTGTATCCCATCACCACTGACAAAAGTTCCTTTGGCCCCATCTATGACCTGATGATCCCTTTTCAATTTGCCTGCAGAAAAACAAGGTTCTAATTTCCGTAATATTTTCTACACAAACGCTAACCCTAATAATAAAGGCTATTACTTTATCAGAGTACTCTACAAAACCCAAGTTTATTACATCTTGATATTTATAGTCTCATATTCCCCTAATTCTCGCTTCTTAAGAGAAGTATTTTAAAGTCCAAATTGCTTAAGAATCTTGCACTTTTACTTTGTAGGGGAGCCCCTCATTACTGACTTCTTTATGATCTTATATGGAAAAGCTATCATTATTGCAACTAAGGAATTACATCTTAGGACACGGGCCTTGGCACAGTATATCCAGTCCCCAAAAGAACTCAGTTTTATCTACTTATCTAATCTCTCCTTCTTGTCTTCTAAATGATAGAGTATTAGTTTTATAGACTAAGATCACATTTCTCAAACTTTTTTGTGATTATCTTCCAAAAAATCAATATGGCAATATCACCGCAAAACAACAAATCACTTTCTCATCTTCTGGGATGAGATGATCATCATCTCTCATCTGGGAAAATAACTGTAAAACATGCCTTTTAATAACTGCATAATGTGGAAATAGTTAATATCATTATGTCTGATCCTACAGTCTTTATTACTTGCAAGTAGTCCCATTAACACTGGTGATTGCTGAAATGTTTTGTGGCTGTTCCCCAAATAAAGAATGAAGAATCAGAACCTATAAATTAAACTCAAATCACCTGTACTGAAAAATATTGTGCCTCTTATGGAAGATAGTCCTAGAATTTATGTTACAGGTATGTGTGTGTATATATATAATTTTTTTTACATTATTCATCAAAATACTTTTACAGGCTTTTTAAAGCTACCTGTTCCTAAAAAGCAACATAGAATCATATCTACAGCTCCTATCAACAGCTTTTAAAAGGCAGTTAGGAGCATTCATATGGGTTATGCTGTCTTTAATCGTTACTCAAATATGAATGTTAATGTTTAGTAGTCAGGTTATCACAAATGAAATTCATATGAAGGAGCATACATGCAAGATGTACGTTTAAACCATTACCATCACCAATGTGCCTTTGCTTTCAGAAAAACCTGGAGACCTTCTTTAAAAAATATTTTATGAAGATAGCAAGAAAGATGAATCTATTAAAAAAATAGGTAATTTAATGAATTAAACAGGAATTACTTCTCTATTTACAAATACAGAAGTACAGATTTCCCAAATTATTTTTAGGAGAGAATTTTACATTTTCTCTTGCATTTAAAGTGTGAGAATATAGAACACAGACAAATGTTATGGCATAAACTGCAGAAATTCTGAGAAAGTTTATGTGCCAGTAACTACCACCAAACAGTACTCACTTGTATTAAAGAACTTTAAGTAGAAACTTCACGCAGTTTTAATAAAACTCTTAGAAAGTTCAACACACCTCCAGTATATATGGAAACATACAAAAAAATTATGGATCTTCATAGGTGGATATCAAAACACTGGTATCCGCTGGCATTACTATCTTATTTATCCAAATTAATAAATCAGTCAGGTTTGAAGGGGGAAAAAAAAACCCAAACTCTTTCTATCTTGAGATGGCACAGCATTCTCTTAAGCATAATACTCACGTAGTTCAGCAAAAATACATCAAAATCGTAACACCTGAATATAGACACTTTTCCCCCCAATAAAGTTTCATATTGTTCTTTTCTTTCCCTTTTTTTTGGTTATATCAATAACCTTTGAAATTATGCACATTTTTAAAATAAAAGCACACTGTCAGTTCAGTCGATGGAACTTGCATTATTTTTGTTTTGTTTAGCGAGGTGGGCCATCTCACACAATAATACAAGAGCTGGAAGAGAAAGCTATCTAGACTGATTTCTTCCCATTGAACAACATTAAAAGGGATGAAAAACCTGTGCAAGCATTTGTGAAATAGATTTAATGAAATTTGCATTCAGCAGGGAAAAATCATAATTAAATGAGTGTTAAACTTTAACTCTCCAGATGGTGTGCAGAGTCTTCACAAGCCATTGTGAATATAACAGTATAAGTCCTTGAAAACAGAATTCCTAGAAAGAAAAAGAAATCTAATTTGTTTCATGTTCAGTGAATATAGCAACACATTTTGATATTTCCATGTGCAAAATTTTAAGGTTTTGATTCTGAAAGCACTTTGAGCAGGCTTCCCAGTCTCTTCAACAGTCAGTCCAGATAATTTGAAGGATTAGGTTTTATTGTACAAAAGTGCTATAATGCACTCTGAAGTGAAAGGCAAACTTTGGACTCCTATCACTTAAGAAAATCAGACAGAGAATGTCTTTCCTACTAGGTCTGCAAGACAAACTACAAGGCATATCCTTTTCACTTTACTGAAGCAAGGAGTCTGGTGCAATAACGACAGAGAGAAAAATGGAAAGTTCCTGTCCAATTTACTTCTCATATCACATTCTCAATAAAATAAAAAGGTGCCTTACTGCCTCATCTCCCATCACAGTCTGTCTGCAGCCCAGCACCAAAACACTGTAGAGGAGGAAGGGTATTAATGGTGATTCCAGCACTGCTATCTCATTATACTTCATGTACTGCAGAGTCAGACATTAGCCTCTCTGCCAGTGACTTAATTGTTTTCAATCCCTGGTAACTTGTCTTCAAGCAACTGAAAAATGACATTTCACCTCCTGAAGGACTATTTCTAGTAGTGTTCTGCTTCAAATCTAACAGGAACTTACACCTAGGTCATGTTTTGTCAATTCCCCATATATCTATTTTAAAAGTCTTACTTCTGCAGTTCTGATGATGATTACATCCAAATATTTGCATGAATATTCTTGCTTTTACTCTCAGGCCATATTTTACATTGGTTTTTTGTTTGTAATGGTCTCAGTGAATTTTTCTGAATCTTTCTAGGGTTAGCTGGGAGGGAAATGATTTCGCCATTGATAAATATTTCAGACATTTCTACTATTCCATCTCAAGTTTAACATAAAATTTATCAGGAATTTTAGTATTCTGGACATTAGAGTGCTCACCCAGCCATCGGTAAACCAAAAGTAAATCACTTATACAAAGCGGAGAGATCCAGATTCAGATCTCTGCTCTTTCTCAGGAGAGCCTTATCAAACAGGCTATTTTATTCATCTCAGTATCACTACACTACACAGACCTGTTGAATTCTTTCCAGTTAAGCTTTTAAAACATAGCACAGACTGTCAAAGTTTCAGTTTTTATTGCACAGGGTTTTTTTAAATGAAAACAATGCCAAAACATTTAGTATAAATAAATAATTAAGTAAGTAAGTAGGTCTGGAGCAACCCTAGTTCTCCCCACTTAGCCAACAAAGTATAACAGAGCTGGATGAGGAAAAAAGTTATGAGTTATATTAGTATCTTGAACACTCGAAAATGGAAAATAATTCAGCAGAAAAAAAAATGAGTTCATTTGCGCTCAAAGCTACATTGATTTAATTGAGAAAGATTTAGCTTAAGCCAGCTGAAGATTTTTAGCAAACAAAGTATTTATACCTGGCTCACATATTTCATTTTTAGTCCTTATTTAAACTCATTGTTCCCTAGGAATGTGCAAAAGCAGATCATGCCACATAAGACCAACCAGAAGCAAAAAAAAACAAACCAAACAAAAAACCCCCACAAAACTCCAAAAGCAAACAAGAAAGGAGTTGAATTCATAATCTAGTTTGTAGAAGATTAGTCTTGATTTGGTATTTAGCCAGAAGTTTACTAATTAGAAAGGAATTCTATCACTCTGAAAAGGGAGTGATACAAATAGCAAAAGCACCATAATCGTTAGTTATCAGTGTGGTGACTACATGGACTGATCCCTTTTCTTTATACTGTATCAAAAATAGAATAAAGTGTTATGGTAATTCAAAGTAAATTAAACCGTTCCAAATGATTCAGTTCTTATTTCAACAAATTTAAGAGCTACGCTGTACACAAGACTAAGGAGTAGATGCAGTTATATCAGAGGAATGAAGATGCCCTGCACTTGCTATCAAGGACTGGCAATAGCTACAAAATCACTGTCTTGCACAGCTGTGTTTTCCTAAGAAAGAGCACCAGAACCAGCTCACTGACCCAAGGACATATTCTTAGGAGCTTTCATATTCTTAGGAGCTGTCTACTTAGAGGACCCTTTGATAACAAAGATTAATCAAGTGCCAAAGGTAATAACGTCAGTTAACAAAGCATTAACAAAATTCATCTTGGAAGTACATAACCATCTCAAAAGAAGATATTATTTCCTGCAAGTCATGAATTGAGACTTTTTCCCCCTCAACTGGCAGTTTTTTTAATGCATGCTGCCATCAAGCTACCAAAAAAGCATGATGCAACAAGCATACAGCTACCAAACATGAAACTAAGCCGAGACTGAAACTGACAGCGGAGTAGCTGTGTATTGTGGAGGCTCCATTTCACTGACTGTTAAAAGGAAAGCTGGGCTTGCTCCTCCTTGGGGTTACAAGTGTTTCAAGGCTTTTAGAATGCATTTATGTTTCTTGTAAAAAATGCACATATATAGAGTAAAAACTACTCTGAAAACTACTAGAAGAGAAAGGATGGATAGTTGAGAGCTTTTATGTAGGACAGATGAAAATATTTACATCTTCACCTGCACAAAATGGTGGCAAGTCAAGCAGAGATTTTCTGTAGCCTTATTTCTATTACTGTTTTAAGAATTTATGACTATAGCATCTCAGTGAAAATAGTTGCTATTAACCATATAGTTTTGATACAGCTCAATAAAACAAAACAAAAGGAGTATTATCAAAAAAATGTGATCCTGAATCTTTAACTTTTCTTAGAGCAATGTAATTCCATGGAATTCGGTCAATATTTCAAAAAGAAATATCAGAGTTCATGCTTTTTCTTAAACCTCTCCCCCCAGTGTTTGAAACTTAGATGTTGTTGAACCACTTATCCTTCCAGGGACCAGTCTGTAAACCAATCAGGAGATCGATGATGGGAATGTTCAGGTGATGATGTTCTTAATGTAGAGCTTAACTGATATGAGATTGTTCGATTCTGGCGTCGAAGCTCCTGTACAGCACATTCCCTAAATAGACATTATTTTACAATGAGACTAAGCACTTTTCAAAAATTATCAAAATGATGTCATAGTCATTACAATAATTTTTTTTCTTTTTAAGATTGTCAGCTTTTAAATTTTATTTTATTTTAAAAGGACACATGGTGTTTATCATATACTTCTCTGAAAGACAGATTAGTGACTCTTTCTGTATTACTCCCTTACTCAGATTTAGTTCTACATATCCATCGTCTCAATTTTCCATAAAAGACAGAAGCTAGCCATGATTGCTGCAGGTTAAACTCTAAAAACCTCCTAATTTTAAGGTTATTCACAAGTCTGCAACATAAGGACAATCACTAAAAACAGCAACGACATTAATGTAAGAACAGTTTTGCTTGTTGTATTCTTGTGCTGTTTGAGTTGGCAAGGCCAGTGGGCTAGACTCTACCTGAAGTGCCCTGAAACTGATGGATATTTAAGAGATGCTGGACTCCCCACTGGGAAAGTAGTCTAGTCATTTTGACAGCAAGGGGTGGAGCCTGGGTACTGAATCAATCCATAACTCCTGCATCTGGATGTATGGGGAAGAAGTACGTGGGATTGGATAATACGTTGGAAAATTTTGGAGGTACATATTCATCTGGGATCCTGGTTTCAGGATGCCAATCTTTTACATGAGGAGAATCTAGTCTGAGTTGGATTGGGAAACTACTAGGAAGGGTGGCTACAACCACCCCTCAGTTCCAGCATATAACCCAGTAAAACCTGGACAATGGTTTATTATAAATGAATAGATGTCTTGGGAGGATAGCACTGACCCAGGCTGTAAAAGACTCCCAAGTTGCCCAAAACCTTGCAAATGAAGGTATAACCAGGACTGAAACTGACTCCAGTGTGACTTAGCCAATTACCACAGACCTACCTATGGAGCAGACCAGTGAAGCAGATCACCAGAACCTGCAGGAGAGGGATCAGATCCAGCACCAGCTCACAGATCTGTATCTACAGGCAAGAAAAAGGCTCACTCTAGCAGCAGGAGCCCAGCGAGACACAGTAAGTCTTTCACCTGCCTACCAACATCCTACAACCTTATGCCTGGGGAAGCGTCACATGCGCTGTAAAGACTATGGGACCAGATGTCTACATTAACTGCTAGTCTTACTAGCATTATTGCTTTTAGGGGCTTCATTTTGCACATGCTATACAGTCTTTAATGGTCAAGATGGTGCTGGCAATGGTGGGAAGTCAGAGTGCAGCTGCTTGCAGCTCTCACAGGTAACATTGCCCTGTAGAATACCAAGTCTGGGTATGAATGCAGCAGAACTGTGACCAACAGGGAAAAGTAACCATGGCCAAATTTTTTATTTGGGAAGAGACTGGGGAAGAGAATAGGAGGTACAAGGGCAGCAAAAAGGAGAGTCAAGAAACAGAAGGGAATAGAAAGATATGCAAGTCATGCGAGTGTGGTTGTCCAGGAGTATCTGACAGTCAGTCCCTGTGCTTAGTCACGACAGCCAGAACAGGACAATAAATCAAACCTGTTGTCCAAACTGCTTCTGCAGTCAGGAGGATGGGAGAGATGGGGAAGTACTTTTTCTGAATGGTAAAGAAAAACTCAGACAGATGGATTAAGCCTCCTAGTATCACTGTGTTGGTGCTCATTCAAGGCCTGACAGCACTGGCACTTCCACCTCCTAATTTCAGGCATTATGTCATTCTGTGCCAAGGCAATAAATCAATATGACTAGCTAAGTCAGTGTTAGAACAAGGATATCATCTACCCACTTGTTTAAACTGACAACAAAAAAACCCCAGTCAGTACTGACATCTGCTGCTTCCATTATATGCTATCACGATACCAACTTTAATGATGGTATTTTTCCTCTCTGGCTAATTTTCCGGTTTTCACTTGCCACTACCAGAAAAATAGACTGGCTGTAAGAAGCCAGCTTTAAGCTTTAATCCCTTTCCCTGCAAGCGAGAGAGGTAGATACCTGCCCTGGGAAAGCAGGACTTTCTGAGGAAAACCAGAAAAGAAATAAAATTCTTGTAACTTTTGTGGGACATTGATGGGACACTGTTTTGATTTTATGAAAAAAGCTCTAGCCTTTCAAAGACAGCTAAATCTAATGTCAGCCTCAGATTTTTATATGAGAACATTTCAGCCTGCTATCTAAGATTTCTGCGTGTTGTTTTTGCAGCTGACTTACAAACTGCATAATGGAACCTAGCTTTGTTCTTTCCAAAACAATTCAGGTAAATATGTTTGTAATTCTCTTGAAGTAGAAGAGAAATTCTCTTCAAGAATGAGATCTTTGCCTCAGATAGGCTCACTCTAATATCCATTTTGCTAACCCTCAGTAAACTAAGTGTTGATTCTATTGCAGCTATAAACAACCACATAAGCAACAAATTATCCTTAACTAGGAGAAGATTAAGTATGGAGGCTGATTCAACTTTCTGCCAATGAACACTTCAAGAAGAAGCACTTGCAGTCCTTACCAGGAAGCACCCATACACCATGAGATGGACGCAGTCACACAGGGGGAGTAGAGAAACAACAGTCTGAAGAAGATCAAGTTTCTTTTAAACCAAAGGTACTCTTGTATTAGCATATAGTCTGGCTCATTCTATGCAGCTGAAGAAGCACAAATTATGCCACCTTTTAAACTGACTTGCACATCTAACCCAAAAGTTTAGCAGTTTTTTTGCCATGACTTCAAAGTAAAGGAGAATCCAATTTGAAATTGAAACATACACTGAGACATTTAAGAAATCCATCTTTAAAAGACCAAACCCCTCATCCTTACCTATAAGAGAACACAGTATCAACAAAGCAATTTACTACAATTAAACAAGACATCTGATTCTCAAACCTGTTCTATAATATCATCACTCTGCTTCTTTTGGTCATCTCTTTTACATAACCAAAATAATGCCTGACATGGTAATATTTTATCCTCAATACACCCATGAAATAGAGAAGTACTGTTGTTTCACAGATAAGAAAACTATTTAAGACAATGAGACTACATAGATAAACTAACTCATGACGCAGACCAGGGACCGCTCTCTGGTACTGTGGCCAAATCATATGAAACAGCTTGTACATATTGTTAGATGCTCTTACCACCAAAAAAAAAAAAAAAAAAAAAATTACTTTTGCCATACTGCCATTTGGGAACCATCCCTAGGACCTTCTGTGCCCCAAGCAGTACCTGAGAGAAAGCAGGTCAGTACAGACTAAAATCATTCCAGAGTATGTACCAACAATTAAACTGTATGGACAAGTATACAGTTGCGTGGACATCTCAAGTCAATGCTCTGACCTGGTTTAGTTCACTAGTACAAGCGTAGCCAAAAGGTAGCCATTCATATCGCAGAACTAGCAGTCTACAAATCGCTCGTCTAGCCAGCTAGTCACCTAGACTCACTATAGATCAAGACAAGCATCACTATAAATGAGTGAAGACAGACGAGCACCTTCAGGAAAGTGATCCATCCCATCCCCAAACAGGTGATTCTAGAGGGCAGTTTATCTTCACTGTCTCATTCCACTGGCTATAAAGGAAATCTAGACAACTAATTTAGACAGCATGTATAACAGCTACACAGACTGAATTCAGTGACATGAATAGCCTCTGAAGACACAGGAGATGTACAGCAGAGCAATACCACACTTTGCTGTTTATCCTACTGATTAGTCTAAGTCTTAGTACTATATTGCTTTTTATCCCAATTAGATGCAGGAACAACAATACAAAAACATATACTTGCCTTTCAAAGCACTCAGTCCCCAGCTGCCTTTGGGTGATATCCAGTTCCAACTCTAGCTGAGCTGCTCTATTTCTGAGCTGAATAAAATCTTGACTCTGCATAGCACTGTAAAGTCCATACACTTTAATTAGATAGCAACTATAATCCTCCAAGTATGTTACCAAATGCAATTATCCAAAATTAAAAGGGCATCTATACCATGCAATTGAGATTAAGAACATTTTTTTGGAGTAAAATATAACACTACACAGAAAAGTCTATTAGGGTATAGCTGGGGAATCAGAAGCAGGTTTTTGATATCTTCTGCTGTTACAGTAACCAAGGTACATTGGCCATTTGAAAATGCATCTAGATATAAAACCATCTGTGTGTATATACACTTGGGAAAAATGAAAAAACCTGCAATATTCTCCTGGTCATTTACTCACAGTTTATTTTCTGCTAAAGAAAGCTGTTCCTTGAGAAACTGAATTTCAGATTCTTTTTCTTGCTTTGCTATCTGTGACTGAGATTCTTTCTCATGATTGGACACAAGCAAAGATTCCAGGTTTTTCATAGATGCTCTTTCATTTCCCAGTTGTTTTCTCAGTAGCTCTATTTCAGAATGGGATGACTCACACTTGCTCTGCAGCTAAACAAAGATTTTAAAGTTTTATCTATCTATTATGGTAACTTTTTTTTTTTAAACAAAAAAAGAGAGAGAAAAAGAAAAAAGGAAGTCTGGGATGTATGACCAAAATTAGCTCTTATTCCAAGATGGATGATTAGTTTTACATTTGCCCTCAGTCAAAATCTTGTGTCAGATTTATAAATTCACCCAATGTATATAGCAGAATAAAAATGTACTTCATAGAAATTACAAAATGCTATGAAATATATGGATCAATGGATACAGACTGGAGACCGAATCATTAAAAAGAGGAGGGAAGTTCTACATTTTGCTGAGGCAAGAAACTACTGATTAACTATTTGCATGCAGGAAATGACACCTGGTATAACAAACCAATATCTGGAACTCCAGCACTTATATTACTTAAAGGAGCATTAAGAATAAATTTGAGGGGGAAGGGAAAATGAATAAAATCCAAAATGAGATTAAGCATCTATATACCTTGGGGGAACATAAAAAAGAATAATATCCGTAAAACCTAGAATGTTCCACTGAAAAGGGAACAATGGATGTACCTGTGACAAAACTACACAAAAAGATTAAAAAAAACCCAACAAAACCGAAACAAATAAACCAAAAAAACAAAGCCAGAGACAGCAACTCAGGAAAATCTGTATTGAGTCAGCTACAGAGACACAGAAAACTGCCTGTTTTAATCTTACTGTCAGCAAGCTAGATGCTATTTTCCTCTCTTCTTTTCATGTATGCATTTTAGTATGTCTAACTGAGTCCGTTTTGGGGTACTGCAAACACTTTTATCTGTATTTTACTCAAACCTAGTTTACATTAAGCACAATAATGCTCACCCAAAGATCATAGTAAATCTATAAACCGAGACATCTTAACAAACACCCCACCTCTCTAGCACATTCTTCAGAATTTTCAGAGGATAACCATTTACGTGTTCAAACCAAATATTGAGAGAACTAAGGTCACAGACCAACAAGGAAAAAAAAAGGGGGGAGGGGGAGGAGCACATAGAAAAAAGAAAAACGTTTTTTTCACTTTCCAAAGCAAAACTCAAATTATTTGGTTTTACCAAACTAAGCTAAAAGGTATCTTCAGTCTGAAAGATCCAATTTTCTACTTTCAATCAAAAATCTAGTTCCTTTGCCTATAAAGAGTTTTGATATCCTACTTTTGTATTTCAGAACAAAATAATACTGAAAACTGGAGACAGCATGACTTACAGGAGAATAAACAGTATTAGAAACACTGGAAGAACAGTATTATTCAGCATTAGGTTTAATTTCCACTTCTGAACATACATATGCTGCAATCTATTAATGCAGATTTCTGCATTGGAATACTATGTAAAATAAGAGCCCTATGTGAAGGTTATACATAGCTGATGAAAGATTACTGGTTGAAAGGTATGAAAAAAATAGTGAAAATTTCCCCACTTCAGACTTTCTCCAACTCTCCAACTGAATTTCTGCATTTTGCTTTCCTGAAACTGTTGCTGCTCTCCACAGTCCCAGCAAACCCCTTCAATGACAATCTCACAGAAGGATCCAGGAAGGCTTAGTCATATTAGATCTCACAAAGGCTTCAGCCAAATATCTTATGCTGGAAATCTTCCCTATCGAGAGCATCGTAGAGGATTCCACAAGCATACCAAAGACATCACAAACATTTGGCTGGAATAAATACCCAACAGTCAAACAGCAGCTTTACCCCGGGCGTAAGGAAAAGGCATAAAGGTCAAAAGAGAATGCTGGAAGCATTGTAAAGAACAAGAAATCATCTCAGCTGGAGCAGAGAACGGACAGGACAGTGATAGAATCATACTGAAAATATCTGAATAATCTATGTATGAACAATTTTTCAGAGTTTATCCAAGCTGAGGTTTTAAAGATTTGTCTATCAAACATTAATTTTGTAGGTTTTGCAAAAATCAAGGCCAACAGAAATTGATTTTCAGGGGAAATTAAGGAGAGATTATTAAAGAGATACTGATACTTCCTAAAGTAGTCAAGCATTTTAAAGTCTGTGTCAAGTTTCTTTACTAATAAACTACTCCAGCTACTCTGCTTACTTAGTGACTAGATGTAAAATCCAAGACATTTTTCAAGAAAACAACCAGTAATTTTAAGTCCTGACTTTTGATTATTCATAAAAAATCTTGCAAAGCAGTGAGCTTTTCAGATAGTATACAGCATCCACCCTCTGAGGAGTAAGCCCCTAAAGAATGCCAAATTAAACACCTAAAAAATTAAAACACTATTCATCAACAGGTATTTCTTTGATCATTTTAGATCCCAAAGTAGATTTAGATCCCTTAAGTATAATGTTAGCATAAACTTATTTTTCTAATATACCTTCAACATACCCTTTCTACCTCCTCTGCTGCGTAAATTAACTGCTGATTTATTTAATCCTTCTTTGACTGCATCTAGTTTAATGCAAAGTTCTTGTGTAGATGTGAGATTTGCAAGTATAGAGACTCTCTCACAATGTATTTTTGAAGCTCTCCATTTTCACAAGAGACTTGCTTAAGGCAGAAATCTGAGACGTGTTTGCTGCGTCTGTTAAATGCTACAGTAAAGGTACATCAGATAATCAAAACTCCACTGCAAAGAAACTTTAAAACTGCTTCCAAAAATCATACAAAAGTATCTCTATGTAATTGTGGTGAATTTTAAGAGGCAGCAGTCATTTTTTCTAGAATAAACTTTAAAGTTATTTCTTTAAATAACTCCCATATATAAAAACTAGAAGAGAAGAGTTCTTGCTTCTGACAGCAAATCAGCTACTGACATTTTCAAGTCTATTCCTAGAATTCTACTTCTCATGCAGAGCTAATAAGGTTCAAAATTCTGCCATGGGCCCCAATCCATTTTCAGATTAGACCCTCTTATTTTAGTAAGAAAATGTATTCTTGCATGTAGATGATCAGTCAATGCTAAGATACTGTCAGTCATCTTTATACTGCTGTCACCCATAAACTCAGCCATGACTACAAAGTCAGTGACAGAAGTCACACTAAAGAGAAGTCCACAAGCCAGCATCAGCAATTCTGGCTACAGGCATTCATAATTTTGTATATTTTAAATTAACAAAGCCTAGTTTTTTTCTTTTTGAAAAATGCCAGTACTTTGCCCTGTGACATCTGACTTGTATTTCTGATCACTTTTAACTACTTAATTTTCAGTAGGTGGCAGAATGAGTCTGGGAGGTTGTCGACAAAAGCAAAGGGAGACATAAAGCACTGTGGCTTCCTTGGAGAATTTCTTAGGAGTCAAAACAAAAGAGATGATTGCAGGGGGAGCAGGTCACATTAATTCTAGCTCTGTCTTACATAAAATAGCACAAGGATTTAAATGTTAAGATTTTTTAATAAAAACTTTTATGTTTTAGATATGTGCTTTACATGTAACTGCTATGAACCTAAATATGATACCCAATTTGTTGACACAGTTTTCATGAAGAGGCCTGTTTATTATCATACTTAATAGCAGGTGTATGGGAAGGAATTAGAAGGATGAAATCTCTACCTGTCTGAGGCTGGCTGGACAAACTAGGACCATGTACCAGTTTTATTATATTAAAAAAAAATGTCAAAAACTGCCAAACAATCTTCCTGTGCTGTTTTGATACTGTTATGTTCTCATCTATTTCCTGAACAGCAGCAGCTCAGTTCCTCCTGAGTATCTAACGTGCACAGGTAGTCCTCAGTAGCCTATGTGATATTCAGGAAGAAGACATTATCTGCAACAAAAATGGTAACAACCCAAAACCAGAAGATAGTTTATATGTTCGTAACTCATTTTCAAAGCCCTGCTGTGCACGTCCCTTTAAGTTCTTCAGATTTTCAAGGGGGAGGAGGATCTCTGAGACACCTAAAGCAGTAGAAAGAAGGTTGAAAAACTGGAAACAAGAAAAGCAGGAACAGAAATGTAACAGGTGACAAAGGACTAGGTATGTTTCAGGTATGCTGTGGAGTTGTGTGTGACATTATGCCTTCAATTATTCCAAACATGACAGCATTTTATAGCTTTTTTATCTTGAAATATGCTATTATTTTTTTAAGATTTTTTTTTCCAAGTGTGACTAATGGAATTCTAGTGATGTTATTAAATAAACTCAAACTCCATACAGTTCATTGTAGCAAATATCTCTAAAATATGAGAAGTGCCATTGAGCATAATTTTAAACAGCTGCAGGCTTAAAATACTGCCAGGCCATTTCAAGGGTGAGCTATGGAAAGAACGATTTCAACTTACTTGCTCTATCTCTGTTCCAAGGGACTCCATTTGCTCTTTCAACCTGCGGTTCTCAGACTCTGCACTGATCAGTGCCTGTCTAACAGAGCTATAGTCTGCTTCTGCTTGATGGCATTTTGCTTCCCAAGTTTCTCCTTGTTCACGGGCTTTGTGGTAAGTCTCCAAAAGCTCGCAGTTCTCTCTCTCCTAATACATAAAGCCTGTTTGTTTAATAATTTACAGCAAGCTTCACAAAATAGGGATATCTATAGATCTAAAGGTATGATATGGTCTTGGATGTTGTCTTTCCACTGAAAACTTTGCCATTTAGCCAAAACATTGAGAGAATTCTCAAGAACTAGTGTTTTGATCAAGATGGCTGCATTTTAATACTTAAAAGACATCTGTTGAAAATGGCTAAATTAACGTTACAAATATGAGGTATAGCAATGTATTGCAGAAATATTTTTTTAATTATTAATCCCATATGGCAATACAGTCCCAAGTCTCTGCATTATTGACTGTCCAAATTCTTAAGTTTAATAAACACACACACACACATATATATAAATACAGTGAAATACACTTCCTTACTGCACAAACAGCTAAGAAAATGTGTTCAAACTATTAGAAACATGTCATTAGAATGCAAATAAGTTTCAGCTAGGAAGCAAATTCTTCCATGGAAGTATGGTTAAAATTTCATTTTTAGTTAAAACAACAGCTTTTATTAACAGGTTTAATCCATATACTCACTTTAGACTTCAGTACACCCTTCAGCCTGACAATATCTGTATTTGAATCCTGGGCTTTCAACTGCATATCATCAAGCTCATTCTGGTACGTTGCTAGTTTTTTATATAGTACCTATGAAGAAATATTTGTTTCATAAGGTTAAAGTATACTGTTTACACCTTTACCAAAAAAAAAACAGAATTAGTGTGTATCTAGTGCCTATGGCTTTATTAACTAGTTATTTAAAGGCTATATAAAATTTAAACCATGTTTATTTCTATAAATAAAATTTTGCATATGTCAAAAATATTCACCTTCTTTGAGTTACAACTAATGCTAAATCTTCCTAAAAAGAAGAAAAAAAAGAATGTAGCGGTTAAGAAGAAAAAGAAAGATGGTTTATTTAGCAGCTAGGTGGTCATTACAAAATAGCCTGCAGGACTCAGTCAGTTCCCTCTTTTTTACATGTTACAGTCTCTTAAAAGCCCACATCTGAAAAAGCAGAACATAGCTAAAAGCGGAATTAACTGATTAAGTGGATATCTCCTAATCAGGAGAAATAAAGCCACAAGTATTAGGAGAATGCACACAGCTCTGGCCACTATTGCTTGAGAAACAGAATAGAGTGAAGAAAAAAACCTGCAGAAATGCTGTCTTGAACTGCCGTGTTCAGAAACTCTCCCTTCCTTAAAAAATTGCTATGACAACACTCATTTGCAAGAATGAGTGGGGGACTGGGCAGCGTAAGGGGAAAGTAGGCTATGGAGAAACTCCTGTTCCTATTGTCAAGAGGCTTGGAATTGCTAAGAAAGGTTCTGTGAACTTTTTCAGTAAGCCCAACTGAAGAAAAGGGAATGCTACTTTAAATGCTGTGAATGTCACCTAAATTAATGGAATAACTTTGAGGGACCATTACATATTATAGAGGCAAGCCCATTAAAAAGTAATTCATCCTCTGAGGCTAAAACTTGGTTTCTAACTGTTTCTACAAGCATGCAGGCATTGCAAAGAAAACCATGAAGCTTGCAAAGGTAGCTAGAAGCAGCAGGAGGATTTGGTTTGTACCAGCTGACCACATCAGTATCAACTGTGATTCTGAGAGAAGGTAAAGAATAGCAATTCCCTGGAGTAATCTCTTTCAGCAAATCCATGCTTCTAGTGAGAAAGCCAGGTGAGCAGAAAGTATTTTCAAAGACAAAGATATCCTAAGCAGTAGAATAAGTGCAGAGAAGAAAGAGCAAGTATAAGAAAACCTAAATGACAGCAAGAGGTTGAACAAAAAGAAGAAAAACCAGAACATTACATAGTGATGAACTACTACAGGTATTAAGCTTAATTTCTAGCTGCTTGTAAAACACATTGAGGTATGAACATTGTGTGTGCATGAGACAACACTTTAGTTTTAAGTATTTTAACTACTTTCATTAGTAACTGCACACAAATAAATAACAGTAGATAATGTAGTGTTGTATTATAACCAAGTTATTTCCAGCATCTTCTATCCAAAAGCCACTTTAAAGGAATGTAAATACAATACTATTAATAGTTTTAAACCTTATTAAAATGTGTACTGTGTTAAATTATTAGCAAGTCAAATTCATCAGCTTGTAAGTGCTCTGGGCCAGTCACAGCACAGGGTAAGAAATACTCACTGGCTTCTTTATAGTACTTTTCCATATAAGCAATAGTTATAACTGCGACACAAAGATCAGAAAAAAACATTAATTAGCTGTTCCTCAAGATAAACATCCAAGCCATAAGAATAGCTGGTCCTCTTTATACAAGTGAGCTGAGCAATAAGGAAAAAAATCAGAATTTGAAAAATGAGCTTAAAAACTAACTTGCCGATTTCCTTCAGATGAGGGCCCAACAATTCTATGCACTACTTGAAAAAGTAGTCAAGGGTTCTCTGTACAAACATACCTGGTTTTCTTGCTTAATATTAGAAAGACGCTCTTGTAACCTGTCATTCTCCTGAGCTAATGATTCTCTGTTCTTGTTAGTCTGTGCAAGTTCTTTGTTGGCTTCTTGTAGCTGTTGACACAAACTGGTGATATCTTCCTCACAGATACAGACTGCTTCAGAAGATTTTCTATGCAGCAAATAAAAAATACTTCAGGTATGACAATACTGCCCAACGTAATACAAATGATAGCTTTTCCAGTGGTTAAGTCTGCAAGTCATAAAACAAAGCTGTAACATTTTAATATTTAATAGAGTAAAAAAGTATCTATACATTAGCATATCCTATGATTCAATTTTTTAATTAATGCTATAAGTTAATCAAAAATTAATATTGATCTTGACATTTTACCCTTACTTTGTGGAACGCTCCATCTCAGAAATCAGAATCTTGAAATCTGAAATTACCTTCTCCTTCAAAAGAAATACAAAATTAAAATAAACCTCTCACCACTCCTCAGCATAAATGGAAAAAAAAAAAAAATATTATCTGCATTTTCCTTTCATTCAGCTAGCTGATTAATTTAACTATTTAATGCAAAATGGATTGTGGTTTTCCAAGTTTCATCCTGTACTGTTTAGAGCTGGAAATTCTGATAATCTAATTTGGCAAATAAAGGAAGAAATATTATTATCTTCTGCAGAATATAAAAATGTAATTAAAATCTTTAATCCCTTGTGGTTATAAAGGTAGCCTTTGGCTCAAATTCCCAAAACTAAATGATGTCTTCTGTGTCTTAAGTAAGTTATCCCAGCTTTTCTACAATCAATAAGCTACCAGAGTCTGGTAGTTTGTAAGTGATAAAACAAGAATTCTCTCACTGTATTTCCATAAAGAAGGTAGCACAAAGTGTATCACTTTACTCCCTTGCCTTTGGATACATATATTAAAAGAATTATAGATAGCCTAAGGAAATGTCTTCTACTGGAGACATAAAAGGTGAGAGACAGCCATCTGTTCTCTAAAATGGACACCATTTTATGATTTACAGTTTTTAAAATGCAAAGTCAGTGCTTTGATGGCAATCATGGCAAGATGATTGTAGCCTGTCCTGCAATTTATTTTCTTTAAGGTTTTGTTAAAAATTAGTGCAAATTCTTAAGAATCACAGGAGTTAAAAAGTACCTTCTTTAGTTTATCCTAAAGAAATATCCAGGTGACTTAAGCTGAAGTGAAAAACAAAGTTTCATAACTAAGAACTAAGCAGCTTCATTATCTAGTTTGAAATCACACTGGGCAATAAACCAATGCAATTTCCTTAGGTAAACTAGTACCTTCAGGTGAAAAGAATATAATTCAGATGCTCCGTCAATGACAACAAAGGCAATATTACTTGACACCCTGCACCTCTAACATCAGTGGACCCCAGGGAAGAATTTAGGCTAAATTTTATGATAAACAAAGTATTTTATTGGCTAATTTACTCTTCTCCACTTCAGGAAAAGTACTTAAGTCTCTTCTCTTGATAAGTATAAACCATACAACACACCAAACATGAGATGCTCAACACTGCTCAAACCTACTGCTTTTGAAGTCAACATGAGTTTTATTGTTGCCTTGAAACTGGAGCAGAACTAGGTCAGCACTGAGCACTGTTGCGGATACCAATATAAGATAGGTCGGATGATCCAACAGATCTTTTCACTATTCATCTTTTCTGACTATGTGACTATTTACATATTAGAACATACTTTAATTGCCAGGCTTTCCTCAAGAGTAGCAATCTTCTCTCTTCCTTCTTCCACACAGTCTTGCAAAGTTGCCTTCTCTTTATCAAGTTGTGCAATTGTTTCTTTCAAAGCACAGATCTCCTCTTGTTGTACAAGACTTTGTCTTGAGAAGTTATCTGGACACCGTCAGAAAGATCTCATTTTTATTAATTCAACCCATTTGAAATAAAAATTATTTTGATACACTTCTAAAGCATAAAATAACATAGCAAAAACACTGAAGCATGTACCTTTTCGAAACATAAATAATACAACTAATACTTACAGCACTGCATTCTTCCTTAGATCGAAGCTCAAATTACTTGGCTCAAAGCAAATCTATCTTTAAACTGCAAAAGTTTAGATCATCAAAAATAACTTTCTCAGGTATTATAACAATAAAGGCTTAAACACAATTACAATACACAGAAGCAATATGTAGACTACAGTGTGTAATGACTGATGAAATAAGAGATTGATATCCTGATATTAGCCAATTTTTCTGAAATAATTTTTGTAATTAATTTAAGTGAACTTTATGTAAAAATGAATAATGCATTTATAAAAATTAACACCACCTAAAAAATGCAAACACAATAATGAAAAAAACAATCCACTCACTACAAAATCAAGTTCTAAAAAATGCCTCTCCCTATCTTTATTCAGGTAATAAGGTGTTACACACTACATTTATCTTTAAATGGTCAGAGAATCAATCCTTATTATGATCTACATACATTGCATTCGCAGAGAAGAAACACAGAAACCCTTCTCACAGTGAACCTTACATCTCATAAAAACCATGCAGGCTTCAGATTACTCTTTAAATATCAGTGTAATGGTACTTATTGAATGATACTTATTAACCGCTTCCAGGAGATAAAACATCCAAAATAAAATGATCTGTAGCTCAGTCTTTCAGGGACATCATAGTATATATTCACATTCTATTTTTTCCACAGAACTTCTCTCTATTTCAAAATGCAAGATGAAAGGCACTCAAATTTCCACTCCATATTTTTGGATGCATGGCTCTGAAACCTGCTAAGACAGTGTTCAAACCCAGCTCTAAAGAAAATTCTGACGGAGCAACTAATCCTGGAAACCATTTCCAGGTACATTAAGGACAAGAAAGTCATCAGTAGTCGTCAGTGTGGCTTCACCCAGGGGAAGTCGCGCTTGACCAACTTGACAAACTTCTATGATGAAATGATTGGCCTGGTAGATGTGGGGAGAGCAGTGGATGTTGTCTGCCTTGAGTTCAATAAGGCCTTTGACACTCCCGTAAGATACTCATAGACGAGCTGTTGACATAAGGGGTGGATGAGCAGACAGTGAGGTGGATTGAAAACAGCCTGAACAGCCCAGCTCAGAGAATTGTTATCGGTGGCACAAAGACTAGTTGGAGGCTGGTAACTAGTGGTGTTAATACTGTGTTCAGTCCTGTTTTACATCTTCATTGATGATCTGGCTGATGTGGCAGAGCATACCCTCAGGAATTTTCCTGATGACACAAAACTGGGAGGAGTGGCTGATAACACCAGAGGGTCGTGCTGCCATCCATAGGGACCTTGACAGGCCAGAGAAAGGGACTGACAGGAACCTCAAGAAGTTCAACAAAGGGAAATGCAAAGTCTTGCACCTGGGGATGAGCAGCCCCGGGCACTAGTACACACTGAGGGCCACCCAGATGGAAAGCAGCTTGGCAGGAAAGCTGGGGGTCCTGGGGGACACCAAGCTGAACATGAGCCACCAATGTGCCCTTGCTGCAAAGAAGGCTAACAGCATCCTGGGCTGCATTCCAGAAAGTATTGCCAGCTGGTCGAGAGAGGTGATTCTTCCCCTCTACTCAGCTCTGATGAGACACATCTGGAGTGCTGGGTCCAGTTCTTGTCTCCCCAGTACAAGAGAGATATGGACATACTGGAGAGAGTCCAGCGAAGGGCCATGAAGACGACTGAGGGACGGGGGCATCTCTCCTATGAGGAAAAGCTGAGAGCTGGGACTATTTAGCCTGGAGAAGGGAAGGCTTGGGAGGGATCTTACAAGTGTATATAAATACCTGAAGGGAGGGTGCAAAGAGGATAGAGCTAGTTTTTTTTCCAGTGGTGCCCAGTGACAGGACCAGAGGCAATGGGCATAACCTGTAACGCAGGAGGTTCCCTCGGTACATCAGGAAACATTTTTTTTTACTGTGACCGTGACCGAGCACTGGAACAAGTTGCCCAGGGAGATTACAGAGTCTCCTTCCTTGGAGAGATTCAAAAGCCATCTAGACATGGTCCTGGGCAACTGGATGTAGGTGTCCCTGCTTGAGAAGGGAGGTTGGACAAGATGACCTTCAGAAGTGCTTTCCAACCTCAACCATTCTGTGATTTTAAGCATGGGCGCGTTATCACCATTTTAAAGAGAAGGAATGGACACACAAAGATCAATTGAAAATGCTATCTGATTATTTTAGATGCCCAAACTGTGACCTAAATTTTTAGGATCGGAAGTATTACATGTTCAGAAAAACCAACCATGGATTGCTGCCACAGCTGTGAGTGCTCAACATTTCTGAAAATTAATAACCAAATTCTCATTATCAGGCACGCTGAAAATGGGTCATATGTATACTTAGTAAGCAATTCTGAAAAGTTTGGTTTTGCATCACCCCAAAATTCTAATGTACAGACAGCAATTGTATAAAATACTGCATAACAGTATTTAACAGTTTAAATAGCACGTGTTTTCTCTTTCTGCAATTACCTGCTTTATTCACTGCATTGTAAGATAATGAGAAGTTCTGACAGACAAGCTGGGTTCATTAGACAACACTGATTTACTCCCTACAAAACTCTGCAAAAGTTGGAGCAAAGGCTCCTACAGAAAAACACCACATGACAGTGTAATTAAAAGCAATACCATAAGTTATTAGATGTGGTGTTGGCGGATATGGTGTAGGGGAGAACTTGTAGAGTAGGGTAGATGGTTGGACTCGATGATCCCAAGGGTCTCTTCCAACCTAGACAATTCTATGATTCTATGATTCTAAGTTAATAAATAAACCCCAGGTTGTTGTTTTGGTTTGTTTTTTTTAAGTAGTACAGACAACCTGAAGACTGGCATTCCCAACTCCTTAGTGTTTGTCTCCAAAATAAGTTACTTTACTTGTGTGAAAAACAAAAAGTACAATTTGGATTCCCATCATGTGGCACATGACATAGAAGACAAACCATCGGGGGACTATACTGCTGTTTTCTCTGCAGACAAGCACTGGAAAGAGACGTTTGGCCAAGTTTACGTTATTTTGCTGACAAGAGAGGGTAACACAAAACTTGGAAATCACAAGTTGCATTCCAGACTCCAAAAGGGAAAAGGTTCTCTAGTGGGCACATGCACTTTCTTTCCATCTTCTCCAATTCAGCCTCTCCAAGAAGATACCATTAGCGGCTCACCCTTTCTCTTCACTTTGGTCAGCCCCAAGTCTTAAGGTTTCTCATCCTAGACTCCTTCCCTATCAATCCTAAATCCACATTTTCCATCTCAATCTCCTTTTACTTCCATCTTTCTCCTGATTTCAGCTTTACTGTCCAAGTCCTAAATATTCTGTGTGTATAACTGCCCACAGTTTCTAGTCACAGTGCACGTCCAAAACCTCCAATTCCTACCTACATCTCTGAAACAGTCATCCGATTTTAAGGATCTTTCCAGTGTCTTTAACCCCTTCATACTGGCTCACCTCACTGGATGCCTCTGATCCTTCTTCACTCCCTCCCCTCACTTTACTAACATTCAGTCTCTGATTTCTTGCATTGCCCCAGCTTTCCCTGGTGCCACAGACACGCTGTTTGTCCATTCACTGATTCCCAGTCTTGCTGTTTCCTACTTCCAGCCTCCTTTGATAACCAATCCTCTTCATTGCAAATTCTTGTCCAGCCAATATCCTTATTCTTCACTTGTCTCCTGGCTCTTTCTTAACTTTACTTCTCCCACCTATTGATCCTGCAGTTAAAACCTCTCAACTTTCTTCTCTTAGCACATTCTCTCCCCACACCTACACTGTAGTTCCTCTCCTTCAGCATCTTCCACTGTTATCCCTGTGGTGACAGGATAATAGTACAATACAGACAGTCTCCATTAATTTCAAGATTCTTTGCCTGGACTTGCCTCACAATGAAAAATCCTAATGAATCTAGATTGGAACATGCTTCAGTCAGATGATATGAGACCTTAGATGCCAAATTCTGAAAAGTCTCTATTCAGCTTTAATGAACTGATTTTTTTTTTTTTTAAGGCTTAAAATATGCTTAATTTGGACACAAATTCTTCCTGGCAACAAAAGGTACTTTACTGTACCAGGTGTATTGGACTTCTAAAGCAAAATATATGACAAAACATAGTTTTCTCTAGGCTTCTCAGGAGTGGCTTAAACACCTTAGCCAAAGCATAAGAAAAATTAACTTCACTTTGAATGAAATGGTTATTCATTTGAATGAAATGTTCATCTTGAATGAAATGTTTAAATTCAAATAACCAGAGTTTGAAATTTGTAAGTAACAGAAAACAAGATATTTTAATAGCATAAGGCAGATCTAACATCAAATATCATTAGCTATAGCTTAGCTTTATTTTCCCTTCACAAATTCAGCACTGCATTTGAGAAAAGATTATGTCAACTGCATCTATAGAAAATAATAAAAGACTTCTAACACAATAAACTTGCGATTTTGGAAGTGAGACATAATCCTTGGCACTACAGGAGTAATAATTCCTGTATCCACCTCATCTTCCCCCATAATATAAAAAAGGTGTAACATACAATATAAGATATGTAATATAAAGGATATTCTCCTGATTACATCATCATCATCTTATGATGTTGAGAGGTGCTACTACCACCTTAGTGGATCACAAATATAACTGATATGCTCAGGCACACTGCACATTGGTACCAACACACATTACTCAGCTGACAGTATGTACTGTCACTGAAACTTACTTGCAAGAGCTTTATTACATAATTTTAAAATGCAAAAAACTGCCATTAATGAATGAAAACAGATGTTTCGCCCTTAGAATTTTAAAACTGTCAAAAGTATATTTATTTGCATTCAACACTTTTTCTTTCAACTCATAAGAAAAAAAGAAAAAAGCAGGAATATAGCAATTAGCCTACTGAGTTTTATTACAAAAACTGTATCTTTCACTCACCAATTTTTTCATCCAAAAGCATAATTTTTTTACGAGTAAGTTGCATTTCCCATCTTTTCTTAACAAGGCTTCGCTGAGTCTCTGAAAGACTCTGTTCTGTTTTTTCATTCAATAAACTGGAAAAGCAGAAGCATTAAACAGGAGAATTCATAAGTTTATAATTTTTTTTTTCCTTTTTGAAATGTCACTGAAGTTGCAAAAGTTAAGAAAAAGTGAGATACTTCTGTATATTTTAGACTATTTTGGATATTTTATTAATGTTAATCTTAATCTCTGGATATTAAAGTCTGAATGTTCCTGTAAAGAATCACAGAAAAGTAAGAATTCTTTACAACAGGTGGATGTAAATACTTCTCAAAAATTTTTAAAATAAAAATTATCACTTGGGATATACACTGGAATGCTTGGCCTGTTTCAAGTTATGCCCAAGTCACACATTCAAATCATGTAGAATATTAATGATTCTCAAACTGTGGAAGAAACTGAAGGGAACTATCAGCCTGGTTTGGGGGGAAAATGAAAAGATTTTAGTAGCAGCAACTAATCTTCAACAACTCAATTTTTACAGTATTCCTGAATCTGACAATTTATTATAAAAGCAGCAATAACTCAGGACTGGCTATGCAAAGGAGTTCATGTTATTTTAGAAATCACAGTATCCTTAGAAATGGATTGTGGACCAGCATAATATTGCACGCTAGCACCCAGCATTCCCACCAATCAAAATCCAATAAGAAAACTACAACACCCATGTGTTGACTACACCAGTCACTTGTAAGGACATATAGGTTTAGGAGACTGTTTGCCTGACTGAATTATATTCAAGGAAATAAAAGAGGAAAAAGTCACAGTATCTTCTCTTGCAGTCTGTTTGCTCAGTAGCCTAGCTCAGTCTGTGATCTAGTCCTCTTTATCTCTCTGCACAAACTTCACACATGCTTGATCTTTCCCTCCAGTCAGTAAATTATCCTTTTTTATCTTGCACTCACTGACCTATGCTTTCTTCCCTAAAGGTTTCAACTGAGTCTAGTCTCACTACATGCTTCTGAACATGGTTAGGAACTCCAGTTGAGCAGCAGGCCATAAACCCTATGCAAGGCTTCAGTTTTATCTCCTCTCATGAAAAACCTCCATGACTAAGAAAAGGATGTCTGAAACTAACTAAACAAACTCCTTAGTTTATGCGTGTTTGCTTGCCTCTATAAAAACAATACAAAATGAATATATTTTTAATTCATACGTAATTTACCAAAAACCATCAATCTCTGCAGCTTCTAATAGAAAGCTCCTAACTCAGCGTGAATTTTACTTTTTCACTGAAGGTGGTTTTCAGCATATCATAGTATCAACAAGCCAAGAACATTTACATATAAATAAGCAATAAGGAAAACAATTTCATTCCAAAAAGGATTGCTCATAAGAACAACTATTGTAAATTCCTTTCCCTTTGAGCTATATAACAGTTATGATAACCAACAAACATAGGCATAGGCTGACGTCACTTGTCAAACTAATGCAATTATATAGTCTTACTTACCTAAGTGAAGCATATTCGGCTTCCTGTCGGCTCAGCGCAGTTTCAGAGTCCAGTGCTCTTCTTGCCAATCTTTTAATCTCAGTTTCCAGAGAATCAATGGTGCCTTTCATTAGCGCCACTTTGGACATCTGTTCTAACCGTTCACTATCTAACTATAAATATAATTAAATATTAAAAGCTGAAAAAGCTGATTTATACATAGAATTTCTCCTATTAATTCAAATTCTACTCTGTTTTTAGCACAAATCTTTTACTGAAGGAGAAATGTCCAAGTATCTCATTTACTCAGGGTCTGACTCCAGGTCTACTGAAGGTAGTTGACAAAGAGCTGAAATGTGATTTTTCACTTCTTTTGAAGGACAATCAATTTCCTGTCTTTCAGATCTCTGGGAATATTTTAATTTATTAATGTAAATTTTAGGTTGGTAATTATGCCCAAGGGCAAAAAGGTTTGGCATTGATCAATATTTAAAGCTTTCAGTGCAAAATAACATAACAGAAAACATTATTATGAGTGTATGAAGGGAGAAATCCCAGTTCAGGAAACAACACTACCAATGATGGCTTCTAAGTTAAATAGCTATGCCGATGGCTGGATAGAGAAATCACTGTAAAACAGTTGCATAAAGCACTATATGACCAAGTTACCACAATGAGGCCTTTAGGTCTGTACCTAGAACAAAGAACAGTTTCAAAACCTCTTGCATAGACTCCAGCAAAGCTAGTTTGAGATCTCCAATTTAAAGAAAGATGTGTTTCTTTATTAAAATGCTTACACTTAACATTCAAAGAACTGTCCCTTCTAAATTATTTGAAACAGCTCTTTTAAGGTAAAAAATTCTCACCTCATCCCTCTTCTCATTTACTGATTCTTTCAGTACTAATTTCTGTGTTACTATAATCAAAGATCAGACCTCTAAAGAGCAAGTCTCTGGTACACAGTAACTTTTTCAATACTAGTGCCATAAATTCCATACTGATGTATCGCCCTCAAAGGGTACCAAATGAACTGAAGAAATAAGATGATGTACAGAAAACAGGACTATTCCCAATATTCACTACACATCATATATCAAGCATGTGATTAAAACTAATTTACTACTCGGAGTACTCAGAGCTATTTAAGCCTACAGTGTTTTCTTCATCACAGATGCACTCAGTTTAATATTATAATCCTTGGAATTATATTTATAAACTTGGTAGGATTTAAAAGGCTGAAGAGGAAAAAGGAACCAGAATTTATAACCACAAGGTCTAGAAGAAAGATACACTACAGAAATCAGTGTGAATCTATTTAAAGATCAAGTTCTACCAAGACTGTAAATATATTTAAGATTTATATTCACTTTGTTAATGTTTTAATTTTCTGGTTTAGTGCCAGATGTTAGCAAACAATTGCGCACACGAGTAAGTTAAACCATATTAAACAGGACTTGCCAGAACAATACAATTACATCTGGTTTTGGAGCATCAGGTCATAATAATATGCAATTATAAGATAATTCACATTGGAATGGTCTCCAGGTCTCTAGTCTAAACTCCTGCTCAAAGCAGGGCCAGCTTTGAGGCCAGGTTGCTCAGGGCTTTCTCCAGCCCTGTTTTGAAAAATCTCCAAGGCTGGAGAGTGCTTGACTGCCCTCATGGGAAATAAGTATTTCCTTGTATTCAGTCTGAACCCTTCTCATTTCAACTGAGGCCCATTGTTGCTCATCCTTCCACTATGCACTGTGGTGAAAAGCCTGTTTCTGACTTCTTGATGAGTACTGGCAGGTAGGACTTAGGTCCTTAAGCCACCTCTATTCCAGGTGGAACATGCCCAGTTCCACCAGCCTCCTCTCAAAGAGAAGTGCTCCAGATCCACGTATTGGCGGAGCCCTCCACTAAACTCACTCCAGTTTGGCAATGTCTGTCTTGTACCACGGTGGCAAAACTGGATGTGGTATTTCAGATGTGGTCTAATGACCCCTCAGTAAAGGGGGACAGGCACTTCCCTTGAGCTAGTGGCTGTGTCCTATTCACACAGCCTAGTACACTCTTGGCCTCCTTTGCCACCATGGCATACTGCTGGCTTATGTACAGCTTGCTGTATACCAGGGCCTCCAGGGCCTTTTCAGCATAGCTGCTCCCAAACCCATTGGTCCGCAGCTTGTATTGGTGCCAGTGGCTCTTCTTCCAAAATTCAGAACTTGGCATTCATCCTTGTTGGACATCATAAGGTTCCTGTTGTCCATTCTTCCTACCTGTCTTGGTCCCTGTGGATGATAGCCATGCTCAACAGTTTTCCCTAATTTGGTGTCACCTGCAAACTTTATGAGCGTACATTCTATTACCTCTTTCAGTGCACTGGTAAAGATGTTAAACAGGACAGGCCTCAGAACAAAAACCTGTGGTGCTCCACGTTAACACTCTGCAGGCCAAGCAGTATTAACTGCGACCTGATAAGACTGACCATACAATCAAATTTTCTGCCATCTAGCTGCCCACTCATCCAGACCATAACATCCAAACCTGGATACAAGAACACTGTGGGTAACAGTGTCAAAAGCCTGGCTACAGTCTTGGTAAATAACATCCCCTACTCTCAGCCTATTGTTTCCCGATAGAAAGCAGTCAGGTTAGTCCTGCAGGATTAACCATGAACATCACCTGTACTACATTTACAATTCCATAAATAATAATTTTCCCTTACATTTTGAATAGTAGTTTCTAGCTCTTCAATTCTCTGTTCCAAATGAGCCTTTTCATTAAATGCAGTCTCTTGGGAAATCTGTATCAAACAACAACAAAAACACATAGAACAAGTCTGAACTCACCACAGACATGTAATGCAATTAACTCTCAGGATTAGAATAGAAACATTTAGCAACTTTTAATTACACTACTAAGTAGTTTTCATGTTAAAATAACCGGGGGAGGAATCAAACCTTTAACTGCTCCCTGAGGCTATCGCGTTCTGTAGTCATCCTCTGAAAATCTGACAGTGCTGTATCCCTTTCTATCTCCACGTGTCTTAACACAGCTTGAGCTGTCAAGGTACTTTTAGGAGTCCTGGGGCATTTGACAAGTTCCAGACGAAGTCGGGAAATCTCTTCCTGTGCCTGTTTTTCAAAAAGAGCAGCACAACAGAAATATGGAATAGATAATATAATATATTACTGTGCCATACAGCTGGTAATGCAAAGCATCCCAGAAGCTATGCAATATCAAAGATGAAGTAATGATTTGTGCAGATATTCTTTGATTCAGGAAAGCATTCTTAATTCAGGACAGCACTTACAAACTTGTCTTTAACAGACACATTCAAATCACAGAATTTCCATAACTTCATTTCTGTTTTTTTTTTTTTTTTAAATGCATTGCATTTTTTCTTTTTTATACAAAAACAAAAATAGAATTTTTTCTTGCACCTCACTTTAAGTTATTTTAATTACTCATATAAATATAAATAAAATTACCTGTTCATAAAGACTGACAATTTTGTCTCTCTCAGCTGTTAAAACTTTGAAGTTACCCTGAATTTCTGCCATACGGCGCTCAAGTTTTTTCAGCGTTGACTTAAGTTCTTCACGTTCTCTCAATACTTTCAAAACTTCTCGGTCAGAACTCACTCCCTTAAAGAATAAGGTGATATAAGGTTAAAGTAGAGAAACAAAACTTAATAAGCTTTCTTATTACATCTGGTACAGAAATTTCTAGAAAAGATTTAATAAGCCTTCAAACTAGTAACCTCTGGACAGCCAAGACTGTACATACAGATTTCTTCATACCAGAGACCAGATATACATACCATTTTCTAAAATACACATTTATTTGAGTAGCAAACTTCTCTCATAAATGGTACTGACAATCAAGTTAATAATTACTTAAAATGTAAGCAGTTTCAATAACCATTTAAAGTGATATACATGCATGCAGTGTAAAGTGGCAGTTAAGTTCACATTATTTGCCCACGCCCACCTTATGCACCTCTGATTATAATCAATTCGTATTTCTTCCTGGTAATTACGGCTTTGGTAATTAAGAATAAGACAAACCAGTATTTTTAAAAATTAATTCCTCCTCTTCCAAAGCGTTTTCCAAGCTCACCTGGATGGATGAATTTTTTTTTGACATGCTGCCACAAGTAGACTTTCACTTAGGACTTGAAAATGTGTTTCTAAATACCTTCAGCAAATTATCAGCCTCACTTTTACAGTATTCTCTGTCCTCTTCCAATGCCTTAAAGGTATCAAGCCTTGAAGGTGACTCCCCTTGCTTTATTTCAGCTTCTGTTTGTAAAATAACCTGCATGTGCAAAACCAATAGATTTCATTCAGTGAAATAGCACTTTTGTAATGAATGATACTTCAGTGCAAAATAGATAAACATACTCTTCAAAATGAAGATGAATCAGATATCTAATTAAAATAAATATCCATTTAATACTTTAAAGTAACTTCTGAATGTCTGTATTTTCTCATTTTTGTTATATTGCAGAATGTGTGAATGTCCTTCTAAAACAGATCTAACAGGACAGAAAAGGACATAAAAGCTAAATGTTAATTAACTTGAAATATAGCTTTTCAAAACTAAGAAGGATAATTAAGTAGATTTGTATTGGAATATCTAATGAATTTTTAAATATGAAAGAAATTAGGTCACTATGTTTTCCTAAGATCCATGAAAGGTGAATTTTTGAAATGGAAATAAAATAATGTGCAAATGAGCATAGTTGAAATCCAGGAAGTCATGTAGGGTCCTAAAACAGTTTTTGGAGATGAACTGCACACCAAATCCCTCTTTGTTACAATCTATCTGTTGGAAGTACCTGGACTCATGAAAGTTCTTTTGCTCATGAAGTGGCTCTTTTGCTCCATACAGACAACCTGTATCATATCTTAAGGTCTTTTCCAACCTAAATGATTCTATAATTTTCCCCCCTCATCTTCTCTTGAATGACCAAGGAAGTTCTGGCAAGCATTCAGAGATACCATATTTAGACTACAAACTTAAGGGTTCTTCATGGAAAATATCACTTTAGCGATTTACTCTGCTTTATACAGACAGGAATTACAATTTGAGCACCTTAACTAATTACAGTTGTGCTCACAATGCTATATGACAAACGCAGTCTGTAAGCAGACAAAAATTACTGATTACTTAAAGCTTTATAGACTCAAAAACCAATACCACACTATTGAAAAATACTCAGAGCCATCAAAAATCATAGAGAACAACCAGCCTTCACTCCTCTCATGTCACTGCATTCTGCTCTAGCTCTTGTCAGCTTGTTGCAGCAATATAAACTGAGGAGGAGAATGCTACCATTTAACTTCCTAGGCACAAAAAGATGCAGAAAAGCATCTTTTTGTATTTTAGCTATATCAAAACAGAGGAAATACATGATGATAAGAAACAAGGACATAACTTATGAATTATCTTCATCTATCAGCATTCTCTCAAATATGAAGCAAGGCCAGAAACACTTGCAAATGTTCAAATTCTGCTTAATTCAGCTGAACATAGGGATATGGAGCTAGTTATCACCAACTCACAGTACCGCTGATTATATTTTCTCACAAATCCACAAACACTTCGAAATACCAGGAAGAGAAGCAGCGCTCTCTGGCAGCGTTCTCAGAATAACTATGATAAAGTAGGGTCGCTGGAATGAGTCCCTCGATGAAAGATGAATGAGCCACAGTGAGACGTGGTGAGTGGCAAGAACACCGGTGCCTCACAGTGCTATTCAGTGCCTGACAGTCTGCTGTTGTTACAGTATGGGAAGTAGCACACAGGTCTAACAACAGAATATGACCACTGAATTACCCACCATCAGGATGTTATCACCACCAGCATGAGCACATCAGTTTCCCTCCATGCTCAGATTCCAGTTTCAAGGAAATTTAGGGCAGCTGGTTTGATGAGTTATTCCCCTACTACGTTCAACTTTATCTGAATCAAATCTCTGCCACCAATTATCAGTCTGACCATCAGCCTCAATGTGTTTTTAAGTACCAGTATAAGTGATAGTTTTGTTTAGGACTAAGCTGACTTAATTTTGGGTATCTACACAGAGGCATTTCTAGATAGTGATTCCTGTGATTGATTTTAGGCATTCATCCGAAAATTAATCATGCCCTAGGAGCACCTCTGACAATAACGACAGCCTAGACGTCTCTGTTACAGTCCTCAACACAGCTGACACGTCAAATTAGATGAGGTGAAACCCATCCTAATATTCTGTTGTCTCTGAAAGAGGGACTTGCTACTTTCTCTAGTTATGTGCATTGCCCTAGTCTTTCCAGAAAGGGAAGAGAACAGATCAGAGTAATTTGCATGCTATCAGTACCTTCAGCACCTCGCTGAGCATTAAGGACTCAAATTTACAGATAGAATACATAGTGTTTGCTCACTCACAATACTACTTTTACTCCACTTGTGAAAGAGAACTTTTTGAAAAACAGGAAAATATTTATATATCCTATAATAACTATTCTTTATGGTTGCCATAAAGTGGGAAGACTTAGCTACCGCTGTTGACCCATTTCACCATCATCCTCTGAACTGCGATCATGCAGCCCCCTTGCCACTGGGATGAAACCACATTAGGACCACTCTAAGCTTCGTGCAGCACTAAAGACAAGTGCAGCACAACCAAAATAATTCAGTTAACAAACTTTTTTTGACTGATTAAGCCCCTCAAGCTATAGAATCATAGAATCCTCTAGGTTGGAAGGGACCTTTAAGATTGAGTCCAACCATCAACCCAACACTGCTAAAACCACCACTAAACCATGTCCCTAAGTACCACATCTACAAGCCTTTTAAATACCTCCAGGGTTGGTGACTCCACTGCTTCCCTGGGCAGCCTGTTCCAATGCTTGGTAACCCTTTCTGTGAAATTTTTCCACATACCCATCTTAAACCTCCCCTGGTGCAACTTGAGGCATTCTCCTCTCATCCTACCACTTGTTACCTGGGAGACTGACCCCCACCTCGCTACAACCTCATTTCAGGTAGTTGTAGAGAACGATAAGGTCTCCCCTCAGCCTCCTTTTCTCCAGGCTAAACAGCCCCAGTTCCCTCAGTCGTTCCTCACAAGACTTTTCCCCCAGACCCCTCACCAGCTTCGTTGCCCTTCTCTTGACACGCTCCAGTACCTCAATGTCTTCCTTGTAGTGAGGGGCCCAAAACTGAACACAGTACTCGAAGTGCAGCCTCACCAGTGCCAAGTACAGCAGGATTAATAACTTAAGATGCTTTACTCCTCCTTGTTCTCCACAGTGAACATAGCACCAGTACGTGAAACGCCTGTACCCCCGCCCTCCGCACCCCTCGCCGCCGGCCGCTCGGCGCACACCGCCCCCCGCGCCGCCCCCCGTGCTCACGGAATAGACGAGGGGGGCGCCGAGGCGAGTCCCGCCGGTCTCTACCTCAGGGCAACTCTCCGCTCCTCCCCTCCGGCGGCCCTGGGGAGCGTCGGGCGCTAACGGCGGCAGCCGCGATCGGGTGAGGCACTCGCAGCCGCGCTCCTCCGGCCAGCTGGGGGGGCGCCACGCCCCAACGGCAGCCTCCCGCCGCGTTCCCTGGACGCCTGGCAACGGCCGCGGGGCTGAGGGAGGCAGGAGGCGGGAAGGGACGGGCCGGCGCTGTCATAGAATCATAGAATTTGTAAGGTTGGAAGGGACCTTTAAGATCATCAAGTCCAACCATTAACCTAACCTGACAAAACCACTTCTAAACCATGCCCCCAGGCACCACGTATACCCTTTTGTAAACACCTCCAGGGATGGCGAATCCACCACCTCCCTGGGCAGCCTA
>VZSZ01002043.1:25292-60680 GCA_013398815.1 Ibidorhyncha struthersii | reverse complement strand
GCTCCGCCGGCGGCGGCGGTGGCGGGGTCTCCCCCGGTGAAGCGGCGAGGGGCGACGGGGAACGGCCCTGTCGGCGCCCCGCAGCCGCCGCTGAGAGGGGGAAGGAGAGAGCGGGGCGGTGACGGGGGGGAGCCAGGGGCCAGGCTTCGCGTTGCTGTGAGCTTCGCCCCCTCGGGGCGCCACCGCCGCGGGGCCCGGCCCTCCTCCCCTGAGAGGAGAGCGCGGCCGTTGGGAAGGCCGAGGAGGCGGGTGTCAGCATAGTCTGTTCTTCAGCCACCGACAGATGTAATAAACGTGGGATGTTTGCTCAGGCGGTCTGAGTTTGGGTGGCTGGGTAATCTGTTTGCAAGTCTGAAGAGCTGTAAGGAAAGTCCCGACAAGTTACGTCCTGCCCTCTTTTTCAGATGCTTGGAAAGAGGATGGAAGGGATGGCGTCCACAGTGTGGGTTCGTTGTCTTTTTACCAGGTCGAGAATTCCAGACTCGGTATGTGCTTCTGTAGCTGAGGAACTGAAATATCGGTATTAGTCTGCTTAATTCTGTGCTTTCTGTCGTGTGATAGATTTCTAGAGGCTGTGAGGTGAGCAGGTTCATAGTGCGCTGGGTGAAGAACTGGCTGAAGGGCAGGGCCCAAAGGGTTGTAGTGAATGGGCCTACATCTGACCAGTGAGTGACCACTCTACCAGTGTTCCTCAGGGGTTAGCGGCAGGGTCAGTTGTGTTCAATATCTTTATCAGTGATCTGGATGCAGGAGTTGCATGCACTATTAACGAGTTTGCTGATGATACCAAATTGGGAGGTGCTGTCGATCTTCTTGAGGAACAAGAGGCTGTGCAGGGGGAACTAGATAGGTTGGAGCATTGGGCAATCATCAATGGCATGAAATTTAACAAGAACAAATGCCAGATTCTGCACCTAAGAGTAACGCCAAGCACAAGTATAAACTGGGAGAGGAGTGGCTGGAGAGCAGCCCTGCAGAAAAGGGATCTGGGGGTGCTGGTTGACAGCAGGCTCAATAGGAGTCAGCAGTGCACCCTGGCAGCCAAGAGGGCAAACCGAATCCTGGGGTGCATCAAACACAGCATCACCAGCTGGTCAAAAGAGCCTGCTGTATTCAGCGTTGTTGCAGCTCTCAGCTTGAGTATTGCGTACGGTTCTGGGCCCCACAATTTAAGAAGGATGTTAAAGGTCCTTGAGTGTATCCAGAGGAGAGCAACAAAGCTGATGAAAGGGCTGGAAGGCATGTCCTTTGAGGAGCGGCTAAGGACGCTGCGCTTGTCTAGTTTGGAGAGAAGGGGTCTCAGGGGTGATCTCATTGCTCTCTACAGCTTCTTGAGGAGGGGAAGTAGAGAGGGAGGTGCTGATCTCTTCTCACTGGGATCCAGTGACAGGACACGTGGGAATGGTTCAGGACTGCGCCAGGGGAGGTTTAGGCTGGACATTAGGAGCATTTCTTTACCAAGAGGGTGGTCAAACACTGCAACAGGCTTCCTAGAGAGTTGGTTGCTGCCCCAAGCCTGTCAGTGCTTAAGAGGCATTTGGACAATGTCCTTAACAACATGCTTAACTTTTGATCAACCCTGAGTTGGTCCAGCTGTTGGACTAGATGATCGTTGTAGGTCCCTTCCACTGAAATACTCTATTCAATAAATAACTAAAAGTGAAGAGATGGGAAGTTTGACTTACATTGTATGTCTTTACATATGTCTTTTTAGCTTATCTTTTGGCAAGATACCAAAGTGTCATTTGACTCTTTTCCTTAAAATCATTCTTAAAGCCTGTGGAAAAACTTACCATTCAGAGGCTAAGCAGAGGTCCTTCAATGAGATGCATGTGAATTAAGTGTTGTGCTGGTATAGTATTGTTCATGTATTTCTGTGCAGTTGCATGGCTAAACTCAAGAGTGAAAATCATTATAAAAATCAGTTTGACTTAATGTTATAAAAGCTAAACCTGTCACTTGTTGGTGCTTTGACCTTCTGAAAAGAAAGTTAGTTTAACTTCAACTTTGGTAAAAACTCTTACATGTATGTTTTAGAGAGTTATTTTGTTAGCTATAGTAATAATTCAGATATTTAGGAAGAAAACCTATGTTTTTGTGAACTTGTTATTCTAGGTATTTCAGCCGCGACCTGGAGATCATGAAAAATATGGAGGTGACCCTGAGCAGCCCCACAAAATCCATGTTGTTACTAGAATAAAAAGTGTAGTTGGTCGCCCATATTGGGAAAAGAAGATAATACGTGATCTTGGACTGGATAAAGTATGATTGTTGTTCTTTGTATTTATTATGTACATGAGAAATGTAGAAACATAGGGTAGAATTAAGGAGGTGACTTTTCTTAAGAATACTGATTTTGCAGTTGCAAAACTCGGATTGCTTTAAAACTGCTATAAATGTAATTGAGAAATCGATGATGTGTCTAAGAGCTGAGAGGAACATTAATGGAAAATGCTTATTCAGTGGGAATTCAGATTATCACTGTATGGTATTGCTATGCCTGCCTGAGGAGAATTCTGCTAAAATAATGAAAATAGATTTGTAAATTCATTGAATTCAGTTTTCTCTGTGAGTTATATTATTCAGATATTGCAGGTAGGCAAATAAGACTCACTTATTAATGAAAAGTCTTCCAAATCCAAAAGGGATGATACATTTTCAAACAGGCTCTTAAGAGTTTGTGTCAAAGACGCGTTTGTCCAAATTTTTTAGGCCAACTGGACATTGTGCAAAAATTTGTCTAGTCAGTGCTATATTGTAGAAACAATGTCTGCTTGATCAATTTAAGATCTAATTGAAGCAAGCAGTCTTACCCCTAAACTACTGTATTTACATCTATAGTATTTTTAACAGTTGGAAGAAATGTGAATATATTGATAATGTAATGGGAGTAAAGCTGAAACTGTCCTGAGTTTGACCAAGTTTAGATTTTGTGTTTTTATGTATGTTCTTGATGCAAAACTTATTTTTCTAAATCTTATATTTGCAAATATGGTTTGTATTCTTACTGACAATGTGAAAAGTTCAGTGAACAGAGATTTGGGTTTTGGCAATGCACTTGTAATACCAATTCTATCCTTTATATAGGCGCATCAGCCAAGACTGCACAAAAATATCCCTTCTGTGAATTCCAGACTGAAAGTTGTTAAACATCTGATAAGGTTTGTTAACTATTTGGTTAATTTGGAACACTTAACATAACTCTCTCCTAGTCATAGGACTTGACTAAGCAAACTCTTTTGCCTGTAGAATACAGCCACTGAAGCTACCTTATGGGTTGCCAACAGAAGAAGAAATGTCGGACACCTTTCTTACCAGCAAGGGAGAGCTTGTCATTAAACGGCATCTGAAACCTGTGGAGCAGAAAGAAATTAACTCATAAGGTGTGCTGATTGGTTTTATATTTTATGAAATAAATAATTTGACTCCTGAGTGAAAAGTGTGTGTATGAAATGCAGGCTTAATTCTTGCCCTGTCTGGTTTGAGTGGTGGAGGTAACACTGATGCTTAAAGAAGGATTACATGTGTACAGATGTAAAATTCAGTGTTGGTAATATTTGCCTGAAATATTAAATGAATGATGGGCTTTCTGTCCTTGTGTTTTAATTTTGTGGGTAGATTACTGCAGTTCATGGCTACCTATTAGAGAACTTTATAAACAAAGTCAGATAAGCTGAGAAGTAAGTAAAATAGATCTAACTGATGACGGTGATGACATTTCCCAGCTAACAGTAAAGGCTTACAATGGTGGTGCATGACTTCCCCTTTACTGTGTGAAGAAACTGGAATTTAAAAGCCCTCTATTTACCAGTTACATGAGAATCAACTGGCTATCCACCGAGGGTGTCATTTGATTGAGGCAGGCATTTGGGGGTGACTTACCTTGGTCATCCAGATCTCACACTTGTTCCTTAGGAAACAGTCTGTCATCTGTCATCCTCTGTAGCTTAGTAAGTACCTGAGCTCCCCATTTGGGAGTTACAGAAGGAGCGATTCACACCTTAGTAGGTTGTGTAATTCGTCTTTCAGGAAATGTGCTTAAAAAGTACCTGAACTCCCCATTTGGGAGTAACAGAAGGAGTGATTCACTTCTTAGTAGGTTGTATAATTAGTCTTTCAGGAAACGTTATCTTGCTTCATGCTTATTTCTTGATCCTAAATGTTTAATAGTAGTAGGCTAAGAGCTGCAGTCTATGTGAAAGTTGATGCTTTTCCTATTCTAAAATTGCAGGCTTTAGAAATCTGGAGACCCTGAACCATACCTCTTTGCAAGTTAGTAATTATGGGCTGCAAGCTTATAAAATAATGCCTTTTACTGAAGGATCATGAATAGTACTGTGAGCATAATTTTATTTACAGTTTTAAGAATTGTGGCCAAAGTTAGGAAGCTGCTGCTGTATCAAATGATAAGGTAGTTTTCATGCCAGCGGGCGTAAACTCCATAGTTTACCACACTGTGAGCCTCTCCCACACTAGACACACTGTAGAGGAGTTAATCTTAATGACTGTATGTTGTGAGAAGATCAGAGGGATGCAGTCGCTGAAAATGAATGTTTATCCTTTCTGCATGCTTCCAGAGAAGAGTAAACACCAGTAGGAGTTCAAAGGAATAGATGAAGCAGCAGAGGGACATAAAACCTGGAGACACAATGTGCAGAAGAAAAAGAAGGATAGGCTATGGTAGTGGCATTGAAGAGTGTAATGGCTCCTACTGGCAGGCTGAAGGCAGAAACGCAAAACTGAGGTGAAAACCCTCCATTTCTCAACAAGCTACATGCTGTAGTTAGAAGGACACAGAAAATACTCGTGACAGTCTGAAGTATGCAGAACGAAAAGGAAAAAGAAGCAGATAAATTGAAGTTGCTTTTTTGCCCTCCCACCTTCCTTCTAGCATCTGCATACCATCTTGCGCTGCACTGGGTTATAACTGTGTGGTGTTGACCATATTCCCACAGGGAGGTTCTTAGTAAAGCTGAAATTCCAGCCCTTTTGAAGAATCTGTAGTGCATCCAAAGTACAGGGCATGCTTAAAAGACATGGCACAAGGAACGACTGAGGGAACTGGGGCTGTTTAGCCTGGAGAAGAGGAGGCTGAGGGAAGACCTTATCACTCTCTACAAGTACCTGAAAGGAGGTTGTAGAGAGATGGGGACTGACCTCTTCTCCCTAGTGACAAGTGATACGACGAGAGGAAATGGGTTCAAGTTAAGGCAGGGGAGGTTTAGGTTGGATATTAGGAAATTTTTTTTCACTGAAAGGGTTCTCCAGCATTGGAATAGGCTGCCCAGAGAGGTGGTGGATTCGCCATCCCTGGAGGTATTTAAAAAAAGGGTAGACGTGGTACTTGGGGATATGGTTTAGAAGTGGTTTTGTCAGGTTAGGTTAATGGTTGTACTCAGTGATCTTAAAGGTCCCTTCCAACCTTAACGATTCTATGATTCTAAGTATTAGGGCCCAGGAAATTAGGCAAAGGGGTCTTGTTGCTGAGGGGTAGCAAATGTAAAGCTTGTACTGGGATTGGTGGCCCAGAGCACCAAAGCCAGGATCACTCTGCCTTACCAAGCACGTGCAGGATTTGTGTCCACAGCACTGCAGCCTGGTGAATCTCCAACAGAGGGAGCGCTGCCAGTCCTGTCATATACTGTACGTGTATGAATATGGATCTAGTTATTACACTATACAGATGCTACAGCCTTCAAAAGTACTGCAATGAAAACCGGAAAGAATGTTTTAATGAACAAGCTTGATTGGTGGTGGGCACAACTTAAAAAATGTGTAATAAACTACCTAAGTTAGAGCAGAGCTAATAACTGCTTCCCAAGTATAGAGAATGGGAAATGCTTTAGATAGTACCCTGTTATTTATGGGTAAGATTTAGCTACAAGAGATGTTTACAGCTGTCTTTAAGTGACAAGCTGGCAGTTTTCATGAAAAAATGTGTTTTCTTACAGTTTTTAATATATGTGTAAGTTTTGAGGGTTTCTGAAACGGTATTTCCTCCAAGGCCACAACTGTCATATAGTCAATCTGCTATCCCAGACCTTCTCTGTATAAGCATACGGTCTCTGAAGATTTCCTTTCAGGTCTAAAACCTGAACGAACAGGGTGCACAAACATGGTGCGTGTCCACATCCTTTCGTTAATGGAGCATTGTAAATGCTTCATGTAAATCTTCAGGAAGCACAGGTAAGAGTTACTGCCTTTTTGTGCAGGGAACAAACAGGTTGACTTAAGATGATGGTAAAATTCCAGTTGGAAGGTACCTTGCAGGTCTCTGGTCCAGCCTACTGTTCAACGCAGAGCCAGCACTGAGGGCAGACCAGGTTGCTCAGAACTTTGTCCAGTCGGGTCCTGAAAACCTCTGAGGCCAGGGACAGCTCAGCCTTTCTGGGCAGCCTGCTCTGCTGCCTGGCTTTCCTCACAGGGAAAAGGTTATATGCAGAATACAGTCTTGTATCCAGTCTGAACCTCTCTTCCTTCAGCTTATGCCTGTTGTCACTTCTCTTCCCACCTTGCGCTAACCCTGAGGAGCCAGCCTGGCTCTGTCTCCTCAATTATCCCTCACAGGTAAGTACTGTGGGGCTGCTGTTAGATCTGCCTGAAGCTGCCTCTTCTCACAGAACAAGTGCTCCAGCCCCAACAACCTTGGTGGCTCTCCACTGACTTCTCTCTACGTCATTGGCCTTTCCTGTGTCAGCGGGCCCAAAACTGGACACTATTCTGCGGTCTAACAAGTGCGTGTAATCCCTTCCCTTGGTCAAGCTGTGCTTGTCTTCATACAGCCCAGGGTACCCTTAGCTGCCTTTGCTGCTTGGGCACGCAGCTGACTCACGCTGACCTTGCTTCTTGGGTAGGAGCCATTTGCCGTGTCTACCTGCTGTAGCATTTAAAGTATATTAAAACAAATCTTTGGTGTAGTATGCGGTAGCAATGTGGAAATGTACTGTTCTAAGAATCAATTTCTATTTCTCTGCTATTGCTCTGTTGCAGGTTCACTTACTGCTTCATATTTGGTAATTAATACTGTAGTGTGAGTACATCAATACAATTATAATAGCATCAGGATATTTTTTTAATCACAGGTACAAAATACTAGTGATAAAAAATGCACCATATTTAAAACAAACAAGCAAACAGACCAACAACCCCCCCCATGCTCTTTGTTATTTCACCTTTAGCCTGTAGTGATATGCTTGAGGGTTTTTTTTAACCACTCTAAAACACTCACTTTTCCTTCTTGTGTCTTGAAATGGCTGAATGAACCCAACAACTCTGAAGCTAAAGCTCCCCAAAAGCTTTACTATATGACTGATTAAAAGGATCTGTTTATTATGCATGAATTTGCATCAGATTTTATAAACTACATGCCATTTTAAAAACATGTAATGTACATATTCTTACTCCAAACCCTGCGTTAAAGCTAATATGTAGCTTCAGTAGAAGCATTCATTACAGCAGCTTGAGTTTTACAGATTGTTTGCAGCTGTAAAGGCTAAAATGAAGTAGTATAAAGGGCAAAAAAAGTTAAGGATAGCGTAGTATTTTCACTCCTGTCACAAGAAACAGCGACTTTGGGGTCACATCACCAAAGTTAAGAGCAATTATTCTGAAAGGATATCATACACTGTGATATACTCTTCTGGTAGATTAAGCATATAAAATATTTATTGCAAATATTCAGTTCCAAAATTGCAAGTTGTTAACAACCAATTTTGTGCTGCTATTAGACACATGTATTGACAGATAAAATCTAAGGCAGATAAAATCTTGTTAAGCAGTGTTATAACTTTCTTGTAGCATTAATCTGCTGCTTGAGAAACTGCAAGCACAGATGAAAACTCAGCTTGAATATTCTCGTGAACTGAGATAAAAAATAAATGGCAAAAGATAGGTTACACTTTGGATTATTAGCAGTGTTGTCATTTAAAGTGACTTTTAGCCTAGGTGAAAAAAAAAAAGAAATCATTGAAAGCTTGCACTTGTTTCTGGCTTCATTGCCCTCCCCCATTTTTACTGTTTCTGGGGGAGAAATCCAGGATTTTTTTAATTAGAAGCAAAGTATGCAATCAGTAACCCAAATCTAATCATTATTTGAATATCTCAGTATCCATGTCTCTTATAAAACTTGGCTCTTGCAACCACATCATTGGCATAATCATTGTGTGTTGTGCCAATATCCATTCTGTCATAGGTCCGGACATTTTTAGGTCCGGCATTATAGGCTGAGATCCCACCTGAAATGAGAGTGAAAGAAACACACAGAATTGATACTTTGCCCATAAATAAGCAAACAAACAAAAGCCACAGCTTAAATGCATTGCTTTAGTTTGTAGCTCGCTTTTCACTGGTATTGTTTGCCACAGTATTACATTTTCTAGCTATTTTTGTCACTGAGGTGCTCCCTTTGTGTTCTAACTTTGGGAAGAAATCATAACTTCCTCCTTTGCATCCAGACTTGATGATCGTTGTCCCCTTGCTGTATTCTGTTAACATAACATCTTCAGTTGTATGACTGTTGCCTTTTGTGCATGTTCTTTCATGCCTGCCTGCATTAATAACCTCAGACATATTTGTATTATATTTGGAATAAAGGGACCCAACCATAATGACTACTTCAGCTGTAATCGGTGCTCAAGAATATAACCATGTTTCCTCCAGAGAGGACCATACATTTTCAGAATTAATGCGATCCTTCTTCAGCGTTCCCAGGATAGTAGCTTTTTGTAGGTGGGTATAGAAACACAAAACAAGTGAAATGGGGAGAGGAAAGGGAAAAACCCACCCTTACTCCTTGCAACTGAAAAATGTCATGATATTTGCCAAGTTTTCCAAAAGCCTGCTAGAAAGCTAAGCAAATCTTATTCCTCTATTCCTTTTAGTGAGTATTAAGGAATATTGTTCCACACCTCAATAAAATGAACAGGGGGACTGGGATGCGTTTATTTTTCTGCAGTGCTTGGTTTTACAGCATTATCACGCTTGACTTTTATACATATGAAGTGTTTTAAAGCTGGCAAAACTTTACCTTTGAGCTGCTGTTCCTTTGTCCAAGTTGGGAATTTCTTCTGGATTGCTGTTATCATCCCACGTAAAATCTCTGTGCCTTGTGCTAAGTGCTCTTCACTGTCCCATGACCCAACGATGTTATGGTACCGTTTGTCAACCTGAAAGTGAGACAGCAGTATCAGCATGCCAGAAACCCCACTATTTACCCAGAGCTCTTCATTGCTTACAGGCTGCTTGTATTCATTTTGATCTTTAATCTCATGATTTACCTCTTTTGTAGTCGTACAGGGCAGAAGCCAGCAGATGCATGAATAGCAGACTACCGGGACACTGAAGTGGAATACCTGCCTGCCCCACCTCCTTTGTCTCTCAGAGCCTTAAACCAACTCACCTGCTGCTGTAAAGGTGACAGGGTGCAGAAAGCTGGCTTACTGCTGCTTAAGCTTTTCCAGCTGCAGGGTGACTTCTCCTCCCCTGTTTCCTCTAGGGATATCCCCTGGATCTCTGCCCCTGTTCTCCTTCTCCTTTCTCCTTCTCCTTTCTGCATCTCTCATCCACGGGTTAGTAAAGCACAAGTCTGAGGGGGCTGGAGCTGTTACAGAAGCGTATCCCAATGCGTGCAGCAAATGTTTAGGGATTGTACGGGTAAGCATGCAACTTGGCAAACAAGTGAGGCATGAATGTAGGCATGAATAACAAAGCAAGATTCCCCACTAGCCAGGGTCCTGTGGTGCATATAGGGTAATTAACCTGACTGTATGCAGCTGTAGCCTACAGGCCTCTGTGCTCAGTTAAAAAAAAAAAAAGCTTTTTAGAACAAGAGTTATTATCTAAAGTATGAAATAGGAACAATTAATCTCTTCATTCCCAAGAGAGCACTGGGAAGCAAGCAGCGGTTTCACAGTGCAAAAGCAGTCTGCTCATGCCCTGACACTCAGCAGGGTCCTTCCGCGGTGCCGTGAACTGACAGCTGGGTCAGCGTCAGCTTTATTCTGGCCAAAGACTTGGCAGAAAAGTTTTAGGGGGTTGCCTTTCAGTAGGTCCCCTGCTGCTCTTCTGACTTTCTGCCTAAAAAGAAGGATGAACTTTGTGTTTTTAAGAAGGTTGACCATACCTGCATTAAACCAAATCCATTTCCGTTGTCACCCCGGCCATCCTTCAGCGCTGTCCCAGCGTGCGACTCTCGAGAGATAATACCAGCAATCACAGCTGGATCAATACACTTGCTGTTACCAACTTTTTTAATCTTGGCTCTGTATTTGTCCATGTTTTTCAAATCTTTTTCTGCAATCTTCTCCGAGGCAGGAACTCCTACAACACAACATGCATGACTTTTCCTTTCATTTTTAAAATCAGGAACAAGTTGTTCTAACAGTCATTGTGACTGAACTGACATTTTGAATCCTTCTTTAATCTATTTTGGGAGAAGCAATGATAGAATTGACCAATTTTGCTGAAGGGTAAAAGTGCCCTAGAAATCAATACACAGATGATATGAAATACTTTTTTTCAAATACAGAGGGCAGTTCTGTAGTGTGCAGACTAAAAGGCGGGTCGCCTTGATTTAAATATAAGCCTTTGGGTGGATTAGTCCCAGATTTAGTTTCTTTTAATTTAGGACTATAATGGGGAAATGTTCAGAAACTTAGGTCATGAGGGAAACCCTTTTAAGGGAGAAAGAAAAGCAGGCTTGATGGCAGGGTTTGGATGCACCCAGCAGACCTTGCATTTTGTCTGTGACGGTCTTGAATATTCCTTGGAACATCTCAAAGGCAATTCCATTCCCAACATAAACTTACATACCCAAGTAGAATCTTTGTTGGTTGCAGAAAAATCTGCTTGCTTGGCAATGACTGACAGCTAGGGATGGGGATCCATAATCAGCATGAGCTTGTGTGTGGATGTAAGGGGAGATGAACAACTGAATTAGTGCCTACCTGCATAGCTCAGACCTTCCGGTCTCGCGGTTGCTTCCGAAGCTCCAGTTGTGTCAACATGCAGTATATTCCCATAACGTTCCAAACAGCCTGAAGAGCAGTATTTACAATGAAATGTCAGGCCAGCACAGTGACACATACTGTTAAAATGTTTTCAGATCCGTGACTGAAACCCATGGCATCATTTTGATGCTTGTGCAGCCATTTGTGCTAGCAGATGCGGTCATGGTATTGGATGCTCTGGAAAGTATTACCTCTTGGTCATGCTGGCATAAAGCCACAGTGGAGCTTGTGAGGTGAACTAGTGCTTTGTGCACAATTCATCTCCCCTGATTTTAGCTTGCCTAAAACTTAGCTGTCTAGTCTAAGCTTGTGACTTGGACTGCCCGCATAGCCAATGGAGAAAGGCACCTCCAAAAGGCAGTTTTTCTGTTCAAAAATTTTTTTTAAAAAATCTATGAGAGTCAAAAGATATCCTACACTACTTGCTGGCTCCAGCTTGCTTTTCCATAGCTACCATCAACAGGAAAAATCAAAGAGAAACATCCTTCGATTACATCCATTACAATTCATCTGACTTGCCATTTATCCATGTTTATCTGTTGCCTCAACACACCGTTGCAGAAGGGAAAACACAGAAACAGCAAATGAGAGGAACAATGTTAACCCCAGCCCAGCAGTTAATGGAAACCAGACTTTGGTACAGTGAATTATTTACAAGAATATTAGACAGATATCACAGACCTGACGTGTTTGCTGCAGCATGTGTCTCCATCTTCTCGCTGCACTTCCTAGAGACAAATGGGCTTTTTATCTGCTGGCGGTGTTTTGGAGCCGCTGACTCAGAGTACTTCCCACAAGCCGCTGGTATCACGGGAAGCAGGAACGCCTAACAACTTCTCATGCATCCACACAAACACAACAGGGTTTCTGCTCAACAGCACAAACACAATTACGATTTTAAAAATGAAACACCTTTTAATTTAATTTAAAACCCTGTTGCTAACAGTATGGAACTAGGAGGAGCCTCGTCTGAAAACAACTGCTCCCCTCCAGTTGTTGGGAGCAATAACGTGCTGACAACTGCTAAACAGGACCCTGGACTTCCGGCTGTAATAAAGTTTTTGCAGGCAAAGACCGAGCAACAATAACATGACACAGAGCTGCAGCCACTGAGAATTTGGATATGCAGAGAATACGCCAAGTCCTTGTTGCTATCCCCTCTTGTACAGTGACAGCAAAGGTGAAGACACAAACCAAATTAGCGGGCAGTGTGGATCAAAGCCACTGTAGCTCTTCAGCAATAAGGAAAAAAGCCACTGGATGGCAGACCTCCCCATCACTGCTAATCCATCCAGACATGCGTCTCTCCCACAGTAAATTTTGTGAGGGTGAAATGCTGTTTCGGTCTTTCATCAGCTCTTTCACATTTTAAGCCAGGGAATTTATCCTGTCTCATAGCGTTGAAAGATTCAGTTCTGTAATTTTTTCCTGTACTGTTGATGCCTCGCATTGAGAACTGCCTGCAGAAAGTCACAACACCCCATGCACGGGGTCACGATTACAAGTGAGTTCAAGGACAGTTGAAACACAGGGAAGTACCTCTGTAGGGAAGGAAAACAAAACAGATATGGGTCATACAGGACTGACATAAAAAGATATTGAAAGTTCAAAACACCACTGAAGATGATTCACAAACCAGTAATCTCCAAATAGCGATTAAAGTGCAGGTAGACAACATCCACAACCTTTCCCTCCTCCACTGAGTGGATCACTTTGTCATAGAAGGAGATCAAGTTAGTCAACAGGACCTGCCTTTCATAAATGCAGCTGACTGGGCCTGATCACCTGGTTGTCCTGTACGTGCCGCACTTGAGACAATCTGCTCCATTGCCTTTCCTGGAACTGAGGTCAGACTGACAGGCCTGTAATTCCCCGGATCCTCCTTCTGGCCCTTCTTGTAAATGGGCGTCACATTTCCTAACTTCCAGTCAACTGGAACCTCCCCAGTTACCCAGGACTGCTGATAAATGATGGAAAGTGGCTTGGTGAGCACTTCTGCCAGCTCCCTTAGTACTCTCGGGTAGATCCCATCTGGCCCCATAGACCTGTGTGTATCTAAGTGGTGTAGCAGGTCACTAATCTTTTCCTCGTGGATTATGGGAGCTTCATTCTGCTCCCCATCCCTGTCTTCCAGATCAGGGGGGCTGGGTACCCAGAGGACAACTGGTCTTGCTATTAAAGACTGAGGCAAAGAAAGCGTTGTGTCTCAGCCTTTTCCTCATCCTTTGTCACTATGTTTCCCCCGCATCCAATAAAGGATGGAGATTCTCCTTAGCCCTCCTTTTGTTGCTAATGTATTTATAGAAACATTTTTTATTGTCTTTTATGGCAGTAGCCAGACTGAGTTCTAGTTGGGCTTTGGCCCTTCTAATTTAGATAAATTCTCAAGTATTTTGGAAATCTTGTTCATGACCTCACCTAAGTACAGCAAGGGTGTTCTTGTTATAAGATAAATACTAAAGATCAATACTTAAATACTTTGTATTCATTGCTGATTAAAAATGAGAGCCAAAAAGGGAAACTACATGTATTTTTGTATTTATGTATGCGTACTTGCTCTACTCTGTCCACATGGATGTGGCAAACCTGTTTACTTCTTTCCCTTTCCTGGGTGTCTATTGCATAGTTGTAGACACATATACCTGTCCTTAGCATGTTTTTTTCTTGTTTAAGCCATCCCAGGTCTGCAGTCTCTTTCGTGTCACAATTTTTCACTTCTGATCATGGTTGTTGCTGTGGTTTTGAGGTTCTCCAGTTGGTCTCCATCTCTGCTGAGCTGTGGCAACCCAAACCAAACAGAGTCCTTAGCTGAGGCTTCTCTGGTGCTGATTAGCATGAAGACTTCACGTGTGTTGCAGAGGGTACGCTATGTTGTGCATCTTAGTGTGTCGGTTGCCTTTGCACCACAGCAGGACACTTCTGCCCTCCTCACTCCTGTCTCCCACCCTGTTGCCTTGCTGTGGCCCTGGGCAAGTGATGATGGCAGTGTCAGTCCCTGGGCCAGAGGGCAGGAGATGGTGGATGTTGGAGACTAAATTCCCTCTGTAGCTGTGGGAAGCAAATCCTGGCGTGCGGAGCGCAGGACACCTTGGTGGCATGGATGGGGAGAAGGTGAAGTTGCCACCCATCCACATGGAGGGATGTCTGAAGTGAACATCTGCTGTGAGGTTTGCAGCCAGCTCCGTGTATTTGTAAGAAGGACCTTGTGATGATACATATTAAGCCAATTATCTCTTTGCTAAGGCAAATTACAAAGCTTTGGAGTTTTTTTTCTGAATAAGAAACAAAAAGGCAGGATGTTTTTGACATGTATTTGTTATATGACTACCAGAAAACTCTGCTACATCAACTGCCAGGAGGTAGAAAACACAAAGGTGCTCATGTTTAAATGTATTTCAATGCACAATGGCCCTTACCTCACCTGACATGGGCTGTCACTTCATTGACAGGTGACCTTGACCTCACCTGATATTGGGCTCAGTGGGGATTAGTATGGAGATTGCCAGTGCTAAGACCTTGGCTTCAGATGTACTACTAAGCAATTTGGTACAAGGTAAGACAAGAGAAAGTAGCTTTAAAACATGTATGTTGAACACAAGTAATATCATAGCAGCTGTAGCTGAAGTGTCAGCAAGGTGCCCTCCAGCTAACAGAGCCCGTGGGTTGGTGAGCTCTGGAGCAGGGACATCCCTCTGTGCTGGTCCTGGGAATAAGTGGCATGAGGCATCTGCAGAAGTGGTTGATCAGAGTCAATCGCAGGACTAATGTCCTTGATCTAAGAGTTGAATAGTGATCAGCATTTGTTACCTCTGGGTGATTTGAATAGCCTGCATTTAAAAAACAATAAAGTGAATCACCCAGGTTTCCGAGCATATGCTGTCAGCCACTTCTCCACGGTGGCAATGAGGCAGACACCTCCCAGCCTGCCTTCTCATGCAAGCTGCTCACAGCACGACGTGGGCTGTGGTGATGGCAAGCAAGATCTTTCCAAGTCAAGGTGACCTGCTAGGACAAGTCCGTAGTTACAAGACAGGTTCAAGAGCAAGCCAGCAAGGGAAGTCAGCCAGGCAAAATCAGGATCAGTAGGTTACAAAGCTAGGTGCAGGCTGACTTCCAGTGCAGCTCAGGTGAGGACCTAGGGCAAAGTTGTGAGCTTAAATACAGCTCCTGAGCCTGCAGACAGAAGGTGCATGGGAGTGGAAAGCAGATGAGGCTTGTCATAGTGCAATATCAGAGCTGACCTTCAATGCAGGCAGCCAGACCCTTGGGAGAGAGGCAGAAGAGGCTGCAGAGCCTGTCAGTGCAGTCAGAACCCAGACAGCATGGTCACCCCAAAGCTGACTCTCCTCCAGGCTGAGTGGAACCAGCTTCCTCAGCCTCTCCTTGTGTGTCCTGTGCTCCAGCCCTCGACCAGCTTGGTGGCCTGTGCTGGACTTGTTCCAGCATGTCAGTATCCCTCTTGTATCAGGGAGCCCCAAACTGGATACAGTGCTCCAGGTGTGGTCTCACAAGCACGAAAGAGAGGGAAATGATTGCTCCCCTCCCTGCTGGACAGAATTTTGCTAATGCAGCTCAGGATGCTTTTAGTCTACATCTCTGTAAGGGCCCATGATGTCCACCAGGGCTCCCAGCTCCCCTTTTTGCACAGCTTACTTTCTAGACAGTTGCCTCCCAGCCTATACTGGTGCATGTGGTTATTCTGTCCCAGGTGTAGGGCTTTGTCTTTAACTTAATTGGTCATCGTGGCATTACCATCAGCCCATTTCTCCAGCCTCTCCAGGACCCGCCATTTGGTATCATCTGTGAACTTGCTGGGAGTGCCCTGTGTCCGTAGTACTGAATTGCTGCTAAAGATTTGAAGCAGTATTGGCTGTAGGATCTGTCCCTGGGGGTTGCCACTAGCAACTGGCCACCAGCTGAACCCTGTGACACTGACCACCATGCTTTGAGCCTGGCAATATTCTAGCCAATTTTCTACCTGCCTACCCAGTTCATGTCTCACCAATCTGGCTATAAGGATACTACAGCAGGCTGGGGCAAAGACCTTGCTAGGCCAAGGTATACCATATCCACTCCTCTCCCCTTCTCTGTAAAGCCGGTCATCTCATCACAGGAGGCAAACAGGTTGGCCAGACACTATTTACCCTGTTTAAATCCATGCTGGATGTTTTCAAGCATGGTCTCTGATTGCTCCTGGGAGGATGTGTATCATAACTCTGTGCACTGTTGATGGCTTTGGGTTGCATTTTCCTGTCCATTTAAGATGCTTGCAGACAGTGTTTTTTCTAATTATTTTGACATACAGTTATTCCCAGTCCCAGAAGGTGTGCTCATCATGGAAGAATAAAGAAGTCCCGTCAGCATGCAAGCAGAATGCTGGTGGGACAGGCATGGCTTGCGCTGCTTGCTGCCAGACCAAAACCAACTCTTCCTTTGGCTGTGGAGAACGAGTGTCACTCAGTTCTGCAGGCATTTACCCTTCTCCTTTCCCTGCCTTTCCACTCTTCCACCCCCAAAATAGTTCAATTCCAGGTCTAGAAGGAATAGGAGAACCAAAATATGCCAAACTCAAAGACTGCTGGTTTTCTGAGTGTTACTGTTCTACAAGCAGCAGAGAGAGAAAAATTTTTTATGAAGCGCAAACATGTGTTTCATCCTGTTCCCTTCTCAGTTTCTCTGTCTGCCTAAAATTAACATTGTACTTATCCAAACTTTGCTAACACATATAACAATATGAGTACATTGGAGTCCTGCTTCGTTTGCTAGTAACAGTTTTATTCAATTCCTCTTTGCTTGTTTCTGTACGACTGAAAACATCCATCTCTATTCTATGCATTTATACGAAAAATTAGCATTCAGAAAAAAATGACTACTCCACAGTATAAAGTAAATTTCGAGCAGCTTTGAAAAAAATAAATCATGAAGCTAATACCCAAGGAAGTATTTTGCCTTTTGATTTCTTAAAAGAATGACAGATTTTGGCAGAAATGTGTTTTAAGATCTGGAAGGCAGCAAATTATCAATAGCAAAGCAAGATAGCCCTCGTAACTCAGAGAAATATGTAGATAGCAGAAAAAATTATTAAGAATTTGGCAATATCCCTTTTGTAAAATCCAAACCATACTGCTTGTAAAGAAACTACCTGACTGGTGTCTTACAGAATATTATTTTAAAAACTCATGGATTTAGTCTGCAAATGCTTATTCATGTAAATCATTCCTGTATATTTGCATCTGTATGGTTTTGCAGGGCACAGCTGCTCTGTGTTTTGGTTCCCTCAGGGGAGTCATGCAGGTGATGGTAAGGAAGTTACTCAGTAGAGGTTCCTGAGTCTAATATCCATGTTTCTTGTAATACTGGGCTCGTGCAACCACATCGTTGGAGTAGTCATCGTGGGTGGTGCCGATGTCCATTTTGTCATAGCTTTGGACATTCCTAGGACCAGCGTTGTAGGCAGAAACCCCACCTGAAGCAAAACAGCAAAAGAAGTCTTACAGACTTAAAAAAAAATAGGAAATATTCCAGCCTGATGTGTTCTGCTTTTACTGATTTTGAAAGCTTTCACTTATGGGGACTTTGGAAGGGGAGTAGGCAGCATTGTTGGAGCTTCTCTGACTGAAGTGGGGCTCTGCAAGCAGCTTACAGTTATTCCTGAATCCACCAAAACATTAGAAAGATACCTCAGGTTTCGTGTTCACAGATATTTGCAGCTTGATCAACTCGTACCATTTACCTGGCCCAGCACAAACCCTTCATTTACAGACAGCTTGTTCAGAACACAACAGAATAGAATGGTATCGTATCATATCGTATCGTATCGTATCATATCGTATTGTATCGTATAATATCCAACATCCTTGTAACTTCTCATGCATCCTTGAAAATTACTGCTCTTGAAAGAGAGTTAAAACACATTCGTGCACTGCGTTATCTTTGTCTCACAGCTGCGTATATGCTACTCCATACACCGTGTTGAAAAGCAGAGGTATCTGAGAAGGTTGGGAAACGAGCCCACTGTGGCACCCTGGCAGTCCAAGGGGGATCACGGGGTGCATCCCGCTTGGAAGCAGGCAGCTTTTCCATGTTGTGTGGCATGGTTTTGCAGTTCCCTGTGAGCAAACACCTCCGCTCCTTTGTCAACAGAGCTATGGAGTGAACTGCTGGCCCCATTCAAGTAAACCACGGAGCTGTTTGTTAACCTATTGGCTGTAGGAGATTCCTCGTGATCAGGCAAGGAAAGCTCAACTCTTATATAGACTAGATTTCAGGTGTTTCAAATATTTGCCACATGGTGGTGGAAATTCAGCAAGGCTGCTCTATTAAGGAAAGACAGAAACAACACAGAATTGATAAAGCCTGTCTTTTGCTGGTGAAATAAAAGAGGGGTGAAAAGATGACAGCCTGTTAGAAATGTGGTTTTTGAGGAACACGAGAACTAATTCAGAATGTTCTTGTCCCAGAGGTTTTTTTCTCTTCTGGACAAAACCTGTGGCCTGTACCTTACCTTTCAGCTGTTGATCCTTTGTCCAGCGTGGGAACTTCCTCTGTATTGTCTTTATCATCGAGACAAGTATGTTTGTGCCCTGCATAAGATGAGTTTCGCTGTTCCATTGTCCCACAGGTTTATGTGAGTTTTTGTCAACCTAGAAATATCAAAACAAAAAGTAATTTCCCTTCTGTAATTGATGATATGTTTAGGGGCCTTACTTTTATTTATAGGCTATTTTTTAATCAGGTTTTAGTGGAGTATCAGCAAATACCTGCATTAAACCAAATCCATTTCCATTGTCGCCCCAGCCATTCTTCAGTACTTTGCCGGCATGAGATTCCCGGGAGATGATGCCAGCGATCAGGGCTGGTTCAACACACAATTTTTCACCGACTTTCTTAATGAGTGTTTTATATCGATCCATAGCTTTTAGGTCCCGTTCAGCAATCTTTTCTGAAGCCCTAACTCCTGTAATTAAAATCAAAGATAGTTGCTTAGTAAGTCTTAAAACCTAGAATTGTCTCTCACCTCTATCCTTCTAATACAGGCAGAATTACATCAAAATTTTGTTTGCCTTGCCTATAGGGATATTACGCAGGCTCAGCAGCTAGCGTGTGTTCAGCGCTTTGGAAATGTGAAGGATTTGGGATTACTGTGCCACAGAGAAATGGAGCCATCTGGCAGAAGAGGGATACTCACCGCAGTAGCTTAAACCCTCTGGCCTTGCGGTTTTGCATGAAGCCCCAGGGGTTCTAATTCTGTTTACACTGCCGTAGCAATCCGTGCGGCCCTGGGAGGCACCTGCAGAGGAGATACAGAAAGGCTCAAGCAATAAAAACCTTTTGTGCCTGCAAGGAGAACCCAAGGGGAGGCTGCACCCCGGAGAAGATGGGCTGCGGGGTGCGGGAGCCACGTGGGGCTGCCTCTGTCGCTCCTTCTGATGGAGAGGAGGCAAGGTCCTGCCCTCCACCCGCTACTCTGAGCCCACCCCTCCTCCTGCAAGACTCAAAAGGGGACCCAAGCGCACTCTCCTCCAGCAGAGTCTAGTGGCAACCAAGATATTCAGGAGGGGGTGAGGAGGTGCATCAATGTCTCCTGCTTCCCGGCTGCGGGGCATCTGTGCCCGGCTGCTTGGGGCAAGGCAGTGAGGGACACCAGACTTACCCAGGAGGGCAGCAAGGCCCAGCAGCACAAGCATCGGGTACATGGAGTGGTTCTTCACGAGCACACAGAACAGCCTGAAAAATCAATCAGTCAGCACTGGCACACATGAAGACATGAATGTATCCCACTGCTCACTGAATAAACACGAAGAAACTCTTTCTGAGCTGATGGGGTACTTCTCTTGGGTGGGTTGGCAAAGCGATACACAAATGGAGTCGTGTCTTTTTTTATAAGAGACCCCAATGGCACCTTTCCTGCCCTGGCACAAACCAGGCTGCAGCTATTCACAAGAGACTTGTAACCTCTCATTTCTGCTGGTGTTCCAAACCTGTGTCTTCTACGACATCTTGGTAACTTCCTCCAAATCTCAAACCCCAATATTTAATTCAGAAAAAACAAAATTAGTCATGCTCAGTGCCCTGTGCTGCTGTGCTCCCATTATGAATGCCCTTATTCCCCGGCCATATTCTGTATACAAACCTCCTTTACCGCACCTGGACAGCTTTTGCGTGAATCTTCTGAGACCTTCTTTATACTCAGAAATTGGCACTTTCAAGATGCAAGCTGTCTAAATCATTGTGGCTATCTACTTTAGGGTGAGTTGTGCTCTGGGAGCACCCATTTTCCCTCACTGGCTGTGAGGGGAGCCTAGGGAGACAGGCTTACATATAGATGAGAGCCATCTAAATTTAGGTGGCCTAAATTCAGAACTACAGGACAAATCTCGGTATACTTATTCAAGCAGAAATCTCACACAACAGACGACTGCAGCCCCTGGGCCGCCAAGGAGAGGGTATTGCTGAAGGGAATGAGAAGACCTCCCACCCTGAGCAATGGTATCTTACCTGCTTGTCTCAGCTCAGCTTCTGGCACAGAACTGAGGTTTGGCGAAGTTTAAATATAAGGGGAAGCTACCTTCCGTTCGGTGGTAATCTGACACTGAGATGAATTGTATTGTGCTGTGGTTTTGTGAAACTTAACAGCATTTTTTTCTCAGGTAAACAGAACCTGTTGCACTATAGACATTGGCATGGTGGCAAGTATGTTCTCGGGAGTGGCATTTCCCGGATTTCCAAAGGGAGACAACCCACCCTATTTTTCTCTGGGCGTCTCTCCACCTTCAGTTGATATTTCACACCCTATTCCTGGAGGGAGCCATGGTGAGTGCTGAGCTAAAGACCCAGCATCCAGCTGCTCTGGACTTGTTTGCCCCAGTCCTGACCTGGCATCCTGGGCTATGTCCCTATTGCTTAAGAAAAGAGGGCTGGGACTGACCCTCAGGTACTTGGCACAGAGGGGCTTGCAGCCCTACTGCCTGGGCTAGCACTCTCCTGAGCATCTGCAATGGTGGCCTATCTGCCCCTGCTTGGGAGGATGCTCCTGTGACAGCGTGCTCTGCCGACATTGCTTGTCAGCAGAAAAAAATAATGATGCCTTGTCAGTTCAGCTCTTTTTTTCTTTCATAACAGTTTTTAACGAGCCCGACACATCTCTGAAATGATTCACACAACCCTTTGTCTCAACATTTCTCTCTGCTGTGAGGAGGAGAGGTTTCTGGCATACACCTGCTTGCGAGTAGAGGGACTGTAACGTGCCAGGTGTTTCCAATCGCCAAAACTGTGTTTGCCACCTGGGGACAGACACTAATGCTAAGGATACTGGCATCATGTTAGCGAGGGGTTATTTTCCTGCAGTTGTCCAAGTGACAGTGTCTTGGAGCCCCTTGCCTCTATCCGCTAAGCTCCTTGCCTGCCCTCAAGAGACCTCTCCCTCCCTTTGCTTGCCAGCCACGTTTCTGCACGCTCACAACGCTTTCCCTGCCACCTCACACGTCAAAAATACACAAGGGGGAAAAGTCTTGCCCACTGTGGGTGGGGGAGTCTGGTTAGTGTCTTTGGAGGCTGCAGTCAGTCTCCAAAGAGTGTGTAGGGGGCAGAAAGCAAGGGACAGGGCGGCTTGTTTGGCACAGCTTTGGTGGTGGTGGGACTGACTTGTTCTGCCAGTGCCCCTCTTTGGAAGCCCCCATTTCCTTCGATGGTGCACAGGGTCTTGTCCCACCTCTGACAGCATCTTCACAAGATGGAGCCGCTGCACAAGGGTGGCTGTGATGAAAGGAGCGGCACGCCGCTCCTCCAGATTTACCTCGTTATTTAATACCTGGGCAAGGAGTGCCTCGTGGACCTGGCATATTTGCATAAGAAGACTGATATTTTAACATTATCTCTTGGAAATCTCACGGAAGGAGAAGCTGATAATGAAAAGTGGAGTGGGGATTTCCACCCGCTTTTATTTGGAGCAAGACAAATAACACTGAGCCGTTTATTAACCAGTTGCTGTGGTCATCGGACTAGCTGAACTTGTCTCTGGGTCCTCTCTTTGTCTTTTCTGAGGTCCCCCTCAGGCCCCATGATTTCACCTCTCCTGGAGGGCTTGTGGTCCCATGGTGGGACCGCAGTGCTGGCTTTCTCAGCCACTCTGCTCTTCTCTGCCCCCGCCATTTATTCTCCCCAGTAGTCTGCAGTCAGAGGAATGAGGTGACCCAAAAAAACCTTCTGAAAGCATTGCTTCTTTACCTCTAAAAGCAAAGCCCATCTTTGCAGGGAGAAGGGCTACAATTGCAAAAATACCACTTAATATGCTAGGTGACCTGTTTCAATCCAGGCCCATTTTACTTGGGGTGTTGGCATCACTGTTTTGCTGACTCTCCCTTGCCCAGCCCTTGCATGACTGATGCCTAAACCATGTTGGTGCTCCCAGAGCCAATGCTGGGAGCTCCTCTGTGCGGCAACCTGTGCAGCATCTGTACAAGCAGCTCCTTCATGTCATGGATGGAGTGATGTACTTCACTTATAGAGAGAAGCAGCGATACATTTATTGATATAAAACAGGGATTTAACAACTTTTTATAGTAAATGTGACAGTGTTTTAGCAAGATTCAATGGCAAGGCACACTTGATTGTTTACTGCATAGAGGACAGGGTCAGACAGAACTGTCAGGGAGACCCTCCTGTTGAGTCAGCGTTCAGAAAGGACCCCCTTGCTTTCTAAAGTCTTTCTCAGACAGGAGCCTGGGTGCGGCTGGATCCAGTCCTAGTCCCAGATTTGGTCAACAGTTTACGTCTGAAGGATTATATATATGCACAACCAATCCTTTATATCACTTAGCTAAGATTTCAAATTTTAGCATGCTATTAGTCACTTACCAAGGATCTGTTGCTGCAAGGAATCTCTGAATCTCGAGAAGTAACCTTGAGAGGCGTTCCTGCTCAAGGGGAGATCCTGGCGTGCAGCCCGCTGCTGTGCAGGAGAGCTCAAAGGGCTTTTGGGCTGTTCACTATTTATGGGGTTAAGGTGATTGACTTATAGTCATATTTGCATGTCAACCACAGTACCAGTATTGTGGTTAGGTGGGCACATTGCTCAAGTTAGGCCTTGGCTATTTCGTTATCTGTCTTCCCAAAACCATGCTGAGCTGGATGCAGTCATCACAACTAGATGCACCTGTTATGACCACCACGGATGGTTATCGCTTGGGCAGGGCTACGGGGGACAAAGGTCAGGTTGGTGGTGGAGCATGCTGTCACAGTCCACCCTGTGACTATAGTCAATTCATCTTATTCTCACAGACTAGTGGTACAGTCACCTCTTGCCTCTATGCCATAAATAGTATATTGGTAATTTAAGTGCTTACAGGTCCACAGTAAGTAGATAGTGAAATATTGCTATTTGCTATGTATTATCTTATATGTTTTGGATGTTTGGAGTTGGACTATTTGTTTTATCATGTACCAAACTTTTATATACAATATGATTATAAGCAATAAACATATTAATCACAACTGGGTGAAGCGTGAAATTAAAAACTCCCATTGCTGTTGGTGACCATCCAAGAAGAGTTTCCCACCAAAGTTGTTCTCCATCTTTCTTCGCTCTTTCCAAGACATGGTGTATCTCTTTTCTATGATGCTGAACAGTGGTGAACAGTGGTTAGAGTTTTGTGTCCATTATTTTGGACTCATTCTAGCAGCTGACACAGATCATCATGTTGTAGTAGTTTATTCACCAATGTGAGATTCATTCCAACAGTGGTAGACAATAAATCTTGACTTAATGTATAATTAGATTGTAACAATTAGACATAAAGTTACAAACACAAATATTTGAGTGATTGCTTGTATCTACAGTAATGTTGTCTACGAATACAAAATCACAAAGGGCTTTCATACAAATACAACCTTTTCCAATATATAAAAGTAGTTTCAGGAGTTTCACTGGCATGTATTTCAAAATGACAAACATTTTATTCAGTGTCAAGACAAATGTCTTGGGCTTTGATGGTGTTACTCTCACAAACCCTTGTTCCTGTACAACCTATGCATTAATATCAACAGTTTGCCATTTGTTTCCATTTTGTTGGGCCCATAATCTGTGTTCTAATGGATAGAGTATAGCTCCATCGTGATTTAATCCTAGTGCAATGACTGGGTATATGGTGTATACCAAAGCATCATGTATTGTTATACAGCAGTAAAGCTGTAGCCTTATTGTCGATGGGGTCATAAGTAAAAATGAGTAAATACCACCAGGATTGGAATTCCCTTTCAAATTCAGTTGCATTATCCCAGATTACCTTTCAAATTTCAGTGCCTTAGGTGCCCTCTTCACCTTTTTTTTATAACTGCTGCTACCATAGATTGCATCCACAGCTGAGCTTGGATAAAACTAAGAGCTAGAGAAATATTATTTTGGGCTGCACCAAGGCATTGCACAATCAATTGATGGTCCTTTTCATTAATTCTTTCCATCTGAGACAGTATATCCAATAAAGGCCATTGGTTAGTTCCCAATGCTAATAGAGAAGACCACAATGGGTGTAAGCAGCATTGTCAGGGTTTGAAATAGTAACATGAACACAGCATTTCCATTTGCCATCCTGTGGAGTGCTGTAAAATGAAATAAAGACTTGTTTTGTCAGGGAGAGTCCGAACAGTTTACCCTATTAAAAAGAAGGAAAAATCTATTGTGCACTAATTCTATTACTTGTTTGCTGGTGCTAATATCTAATGCAATGGCCTTGTATTGCCATTTACTGTTTACCCTTTTTGCTGAAGCATCCATAAACCAAATGTTTTCTGTCGGTATACCCTCAGTGAGGGGCAGTGCATTCAGAATGGGTGAAGGTTGAAGGTTGTTATGATGCTAAAAGGTCTGTGTTTATGGGCATCTGCAATTTGGAGACCTTAGTGTGTCCTTCAGTTAATTGCATATGCTCTGCAACTCCTGTTATGTAGGCACACCGTTTTCTGTTAGTGGGTTTTTGTGCAACTCTTTCTGGGGGAGCAGTCCCCCTTAGGATTGCTTCTACTAAATTAAATTGTCCTCTAATTTGCACAGGTTGTCCCTAATGTAATTTTTCAACTTTTTTAACTGCTCAAACTAAAGATAAAAGTCCTTTTTCCCATTCAGAGTGGTGTTGTTCTATTTCTTTAAATGCAGTTAAGCTAAACAATAAAAGTCTTTTTGGCCCATCAGGGCCAGTTTGGAACAGATTGTAGTAAGCAGCATGTACTGCAAAACCCCTTTTGGTTCTAACAGGGTCGCAGAGGTGCACTGGTCCCAGCACCCTATATGTTTTTAATTCTTCAATTAGAGTTTTCATTGCCTCATTATGTTCTAATTTCCACTCCCAGGATTTGCCTTTCCATAAGAGTAAGTATAATGGATGGGAAATAATAGAAAATCCAGGCACATGCTTCCTCCTAAAGTTCCCATTAATTGTTGGAGCTCCTTCCTTGATTGGGGCATTTGCAGCTGTTTGATTTTTTCTTAAGGTATCTGGAGGAATCACAGCACTGCCTGCCATCCAACAAGTACTTAAAAATTTTACTTCTTTGCTTGGTCCCTGACATTTTCCATGTGGAATCTCAATCTCTGCTTTATTTAGTGCTTGCCACAATGCTTCTGCCGCTTCCCCCAGCGTCTCAGGGAAAGTTCCTCCAATCAGAGTATCATCTATATATTGGTACGGTTTCACATCTTGGGGGAGTGAGACTGCCTGTAAAAGTTCAGCAAGTGCGTGTTGGAAGCACAAAACAGTAGCAAAGCCATAAACACCTGGTGCCCAGAGCAGACATGAAAACTGAGTGAAGACCCAGTGGTTTGTGCTGCCATGGCACTGGGGAGGAGCAAGAAGTGGGGTGGAGGGCGCGTGGTCCCGTTCTTCCACTTTTCACAAGAAATGTTTTGTGCAATGGCTAACAGTACAACCACAAGGAGCAAGAAATATTTCGTGCAAGGGCTAACGCTACAACCACAAGGAACGATAGCTTGACCACAAGCCCACCCACTCACTTTGTACAATAGGAATATAAATATTACCCTGATTTCGTACCTAATTGAGGGGTGAGAATTCAACCTCAAACTGTAGGGACGGATTGATAGGTTTGTCCTTCTTTCCGTTCCCCATCCCCCACCCCCCAAAAAAACCCCACCTTTTGGTAAGACTTGTCCTCTGCCACGCTGAGTGCTTACCTAGGAAATCAAGCTTGTGACTGTAATTGCGTCTTTAAAGCTATATAGCTGTACTGCAGTTTAGTGCATTTATCACCTGCAAACTTAAAGAATCTGTATATGTTGCATGAAAATAAACCGTACTATTAATGCACCTGACCGCTTCTTTTGAATGCGGCTGGACCTACAGCAGACAGGCTGTTCGTGCATCTGGTGTCAGCTTTATAGTCACAGCAATAGTTGATTTCACTAAATGCAAGAGTGCAGCATGAGCAATTGTGGGTGAATGTTTATATCCCTGTGGGAGTCTGGTAAAGGTGTATTGTATTCCCTCCCAAGTGAAAGCAAACTTCTCTTTATCCTCTTCCTTGAAGGCAAACATAAAGAACACATTTTTTACACTTAGTGCCGCCATCCATCGGTGTGTAGCTGCTTGCAAAGTAGCTCTTAAGTTTGCAATGTTTGGTACAGCAGCTGTTAGCAGGGCTGTATTAGCAATTAGGTGTTGATAATCAACTGTTAAACACCACCTCCCACCTGGTTATCGCATGGGCAGGGTTACAGGAGATAAAGGCAAGGTTGGTGGTAAAGCACACGATCTCTCACCATGTGTGCTGAGAAGATTAGATCTACATTTTCCGTTCTCCCCTCTGGCTGCATCTTCATAAAGACACAGAGGCACAGAGTGACCGAGTTTGGAGGGGACCATGGGAGCTCTCTAGTCCAACCCCTTGCTCAAAGCAGTACCAATTTTGAAGCTAGACTGGGTTTCTCAGGGCCTTGTGCTGTCAAGTTTTGAACATCTCTGAGGATGGAGATTCTGCAGCCTCCCTGTGCAACTTGGTACAGTACTTAACCACCCATCATTTTTTGTGAAAAACTCCTTTTCTTTTATTAAGTCCAAATTTGCCTTGTTGCAACATGTGACTGTTGTTTCTGACCCTCTTGCTGTGTACCTCGGAGAAAAGTATGACTCCATCTTCTCTATAAGCTCCACAAAGGTGTCTGGAAATGTCTCCCAAAAGCCTTGTCTTCTCCAGGCTGAGCAGACCTAGTTTCCTCAGCCTTTGCTTGTGTAAATTGTGCACCAGCTTGGTGGCCTGCACTGGCCTATAGCACATCAGGGTCCATTTTATACTGGGGAGCCCAAAACTCAGCACAAGTGCCAAATAGATGGAGGGGATCAGTTCCCTGGACCTGCTGGTGATGCTTTTCCTAATGCAGCCCAGGAGTCTGTTAGCTACCTTTGCTGCAAGGGTGCATTAACCACTCGTGGTCAGCTTGTCCACTGGGACCCCCAGGGCTTTCTTTGCAGAGCTGCTTTCAAATTGGCTGGTCTCCAGCATGTACTGTTGCCTGGGGCTTTTTTGTCCCAAGTGAGGGACTTGGAAGCAGCTGTAGTTGAATTTAATGAAATTCCTGTCCAGTCTGTCCACATTCCTCTAACTGGCAGACCTGTCTCACAAAGCACCTGTGAACTTGCTGGCAGTGCTCTCTGTCCCACATTGTTACTGAGGACACGGAACAGTACTAGCTGTAGGATCAGTCCCCAAGGCATGACCCTAGTAGCTGGCCACCAGCAAGACTTTGGACTGTTGGCCATCAACCTTTGGCCACGACAGCCCAGCTAGCTCCTCAGCTCCGTATAGAGCAACCTGACAGTCCCGCTACGGAAATAGTTTGGGTATGTATTAAGTGCATGACACCTACCTATAGTACATATAGCAAGGGCCACAACGATCCAGTCAATAAACAGTATTCATGACCTATCAGTAGGCAGCTCTTCACTGATCACAGCAGTCACATGGGAGACACAATTCTTGCTTACCCAGAAGCCAGGCTGCAAGGCACTGGATCAGATGGGAACCAGTTACTTTTTACTCTTCTTTCCTGTGTCTGGCAGGAGGGAAGGACAGCCTCTGGTAATTAAATGCTGCAGGGAAGATATTTGTGGGATAACATGGTCCCCTGTATGGCCCTTGTGGTTCAAGCATGCATGTCTTCTTAGAGATTGACTCTGTTCCTTAGGAAAAGGTACAAAATGTATGATGCCAGGATTTTAATTATTATGACAGGAATTTGTATTCCTGATTTCAGTACCCATGCACATATCCAACCCCCTCCTGAACTTTTGTCAGTTCCTTGATCTGAACCAACTGAGGTGTGGCTGAATAGGCAGGGAATTCATAAAATAAAACCTGATTTAAAGGAAAGAAAGGGGAACAATTTTCTCCTTGCCTGCCTTCCAACAAGAAACATTTCCAGTTCTTGGAAATTAAGTGTTTTTGGAAGGCCGAGGGCTGCAGCAGGGTGGCTTGCGGAGTAAAGGCACAGGAGAGTCTCAGGTCAGCTGTGTCCTCACTGTGTGTGTTATTTCATGCTCTTGAACATTTCTCCTCTATTGCTAATTAGCTTAATAAGGGTAGGATAAGAAATGAGTGATCCTAGTTATGCCTTCAGGGGAAAGAATAGGCTGATATAAGCTTCCCAAAGCAATTAAACCCATTTAAACTGTGGGAGCTTACCCAACCAGGGGGAGGGAGGCAGGATGCTTTGGGTCCTGGGAGCTCCTGCACTGGGGGCAGGTCCCTTGTCCTGAGGCTGCACCATGGCCTCATGGGGAAATGGAGGAGCTTGTAGGTAGTTGAGGCATGTAAGGAACTGGTGAAACGTCATGGACAAGAGGAACAGCCTAGAAGGCGCAGGCTGCACCTGAGCTGTAACGCAGCCAGGCTCTGGCACTGGAAATTAAAGAGCTTGTAGAAGAGCATTTCCACTAGAAGCAGGGGAAATCTGAGAGATGTAGAGGTCTACCTGATCTGAACTGATGTGATCTACATGGTGGACGTGGTTGACATTCAGTTTGCCTCTGAAAAATTCAGGAAGGAAATAAACAGCATGATCACAATAATTATTTATTGTTAAAGGCAATTATTTATTATTAAAGACAAAACAGACAGATACAGTGTCAAGGGTTTGGTATGTGCAATATTAAGCAATGAAGTGAGGGCAAACTTAAAAGTGCTTCTGCATGGCTGTTAGAGGCTTCAAAAACAAGCCAGAAGAACCCAAATGCCTGGTGCCAAATGACAACCTGAGCCAGCAGGCATCTCAGAGACTTGGTTGGGGCTAGAAAACCAATGAGATACAGCACTGCCAGCCTTATAGGAATGGCAGAGTAGGATGTAGAGATGGAGTGATGCCATATGTGAAGGATAAAAGTGTAACAGCATAAAAATATTACAGGAAAAGAGAAGCACCCTAAAAACCTGTGGGTGGAAATCCCAGTGGCTATTGATAAAAAAGCCGTGGTAGAACTGCACTATTGATCCTTTATGAGGGCAGTGATAGTGGTCAGTGAGAGCAGCAAATACAGGACGGTGGTATGAGTGGGAACCTGGGTATAGGCTGGATCAGCACCTCATCAGGATGAGATGCAGAAGCAGATTTTTTGGTGGCAATAAATCACTGCTTGCAGGAAAAACTGATCTGGGAACCCACAAAAACAAGTACTAGGGATTGGTATAAGGGCTTCATCTGAGGAGTGTTAGTGGGAAACTGCTCTGAGGCTGCAATCCCACAATATGATCCCTTTTAACACTGAAATGGGAAAAAGCAGGTCATGTGCATCCAGTATGGGAGTATTTGTTTTCAAGGAAGACAGCAATCTCCAGCAAAACGGAGCAGCCTCAACCAAAGAAGGCCTCAAGCACCCTGGAGGCTATTCAAAAATACCATGTTAGAAGCCCCCACTAAAAGGATACCACAACTCCGGAAGAAAACAAAATGTTGCCCCCTCAAAGGAAAAGTTAAGGGGACGGCCATAAGAAAAAGGCTGCTATGCAGGAAATAGAAAATTTGTCCATATGAGAACTGGTGATAAATTTGATGTAAAACACAGGTCACATGCAAACAAGGAAAAGGACTGAAAAAAGGTTTGGAGAGTGCCTTGCAAGGGATGCTCAAACTGTTAGCAAAAGGTCTTCAGATACATCAAAAGCAGCTAGGGGAAGGTTAGGGCAGCTTGGTGAAAAAAGTGTGAAAGGGGCACTCAGGGATGACAAAGCCTTAGTAGTCCTTTGTAGTTTGTGCCAGTCTTTACTGTGGAGGCTGTGGGGATGTTCCCACCCTGGGACAGTTCGTAGGAGCCAGATTAATTCAGTATAAACAGTAAGTAAGTACTGGAGCAAATAAAAAGCCTCCCTGACAGTGAGTCTGCCCCGGACGGGACAGCGGGGGGCACTGAGCTGTGCCACAGCAGAGGAGGCAGCCTGGGCAAGGGCAGCATCAGTACCAGTGTGCTGGTGGGTGGCCAGTGTCACCTTCAACTGCAGCACCAGTCCAGAGGGGTCCTTGGGAGGGGGCCATACAGGAGAGTGTACGTTAACAATAACATCGCTGAGGTGATGGATAAACCTTAGCTGAGAGACAGGCAGCCCAGCTCCCACAAGGAGCAATCCTGCCTTGGTTCCTGACAGTCTTCTGGGATAGTGCCAGTGAGTACATGGATAAAGGCCAGTGGGTGAAGTATAGCTGGGTCTTCAAATTGGATTTTATAAAGATTCAAACCAGCATTATCAAGGAACCTATGGCCATGGCTTTGCAGCTGTGGCGGCCAACAGCACCAGCGCATCCCCAAAGCGACTGGATGGATTCATGGACAACAGCGCCATACAAAGGGTGGGTGTGTCTCCTGCCACTCCTGTTAAACAGCTGGGGATGCTGGGGGCATAGAAGGAAAATGGACTGCAGAAAGTAGCCAAGCTCATGTGTCCTCCCCAGGCAGCATCTCCTGCTGCGGCTGCTGGAGGCAGACTTAGGGGTGACTGACCACCGCTATTACCCACACAGCATTTCTCATATTCTTCTGACACCTCCAGATTAAAGAGAAGACAGTGTTTGCCCTTTCTGGCCTGGATAAAACATGAGGTTGTTTTTATCAGGAAGAAAACCCCATAAGATGAGGCAAGTATTTTGGGGTATGGTCCTGAGTGTGCACAAGTCACCCACCAGAGAAACACCGTCCTGCGAACAGGTTGCTGGCTAGAAAATCCCAGGCCACTTTTTCAAGGAGTAATGAAGCAGAACAAACTCAGTTATTCAGCACTGCATTGCTGTGGTGGCATTTCCCTTTGTTTTCTGCATCTCTCGGGGAGAGAGACATGGATGTGTGGCTCAAACTGATCCAACTCTAGTCAGTCATCAAAGCAATCTGTTCCCCCACGTGGCTTACGGCTCTGGGGCATGGGAACTCAGTTTTGGCAGTGGTTTCCTACTGCTTCAGTTACTGCTGAAACAGGTTGTTTAATTGCTCCCTCTGCCTGGTGTCTATGAAAGCCAGTCAGCGCAGCCCCAGACTATACAGATCCCTGCCTGAGCCGTGAAGGGATCAGCCCATATGGCCGGCAGCTTACCAAGTTGGTGAGAGAGAAAGTTTGCCACCTCACATTTGCTGTTTATTGTAAGAAGCACATTTAGATACACTTCCCAATACTGACATGGGCTGTAAAACCAAAGCATAGGACCCTAACAGAGAAGCTTTTTCATCTCTGTCTGTAACTTTTTGTCTTTTCGATCTGCTGACTGCTGATTCTGATGCAATATTAGCCTGGAAAGGTCCTTAAACAACACCTATTACATTTCCCCACCCTACAGTAGCATGACATACAGCTACTTTAACATGTTGGTCTTGCTTGTTCTTTAAAACACCCAGTAAATGTTGAATTGCTTCATCACCCTCAAAGTTTTTTGAGGTATCCAACACAGACCTGCTGCCAAACTCACTGCTACTTGCCTTACCCTCAAGGGGAAGGGAAGGATGTGGGTCACTGCCCTCTGTTTATTTTGCGTATTAGAAAATTGTAACTGTGTCTTCTTTCTCTTTTCTGGAAAAAAAAAAGAAAATCTAATTCCTTGTTTCCTATAGGCTGTACCTTCCATTGGAGTTGCGATCCTCCTGAGCACGTTTTTGTTGGTGCAGCAGACTGTAGTCGAGCCTCACCGATACTGACAGCTGAAGAGCTGAGGGAAGTATTAACCCAGGTGCTTCATACACAGTGCTGTGATAAAGATAAAACCCTAAATGGGATTTTCCCTCCTCTGTTTTTCTCTTCCTCCCTCCCCCAGCCCTGGCACTGACTTGTTCAGTTCCCACTGTCCCTCACCCCCCATCCCAGCCCTTTCTGTAGGTGGTCGCCTGCCTGCTCCTCCTCTGTTTATGGTCCGGCTTGGGCTCCTTGAGTGTTTCGTACCCGTGTTTACTTTATTTCAGTGCTTTGAAAACTAACAGGTTGCCATAGCTTTTAACCACTAGTGGAAGTGCTCGTGTTCCCTCTTGGTGTGGCCATCACCCGTGGTTTGATAGCTCTTGATAGTTCACCATTCATTTTCTGACCACAAATTTGAGAGAAACTGGTGTAGGACAGACTTGTGAGGCTCCACATGAAACATCTCACCAGTATGACCACAAGCTGCTGACAACCAGTGCTTTTTGTGCTTATCTTAAGATGCTTCACATATGAGGGCACTTCCAATTGCTGCCCGATTGAGCTCATGATGTGGCAGAACCACGGCTTCTCTCTTGGCCACTTACCCAGTGAGATAAGGACTTTGGTTGGTCTGAGGGTTTTTTTCCCTGTTGAGACAGGCTGCCAGAGCCCTCCTGGCTGTTTCTTGCTGCTTTGTTGTCCCCCAGGTGCTCACGAAGCAATCATTCAATCCTTTAGCATCTTGGTGTTGCAGCCAGGTGGCCTGGCCTGTGATTCCTGGGACCTTTCTTTCCCCTTTGATTCAGCTCTTCTGTTTCCTTACCTGTTTGTGGTGGGCTGACCTTGGCTGGATGCCAGGTGCCCACCAAGTTGCTCTATCACTCCCTTCCTCAGCAGGACAGGGTGGGGAGATGGAAAAAAAGATGGAAAAAAACCCTCATGGGCCAAGATAAAGGCAGTTTAATAAAGCAAAGGCCTCATGTGGAAGCAAAGGAAAACAAAAGATTTATTCTCTACTTCCCATCAGCCCATGATGTCCAGCCACTTTCTGGGAAGTAGGGCTTTGGTACGCTTAGCAGTTGCTCTGGAAGACAAATGTTGTAATAACAAATGCTCCCCCTCCTCCTCCTTTCTCTTAGCTTTTATTGCTGTGCATATTGCTGTCATATGGTATGGAATATCCCTTTGGCCAGTTTGTGTCAGCTGTCCTGGCTAGGTCCCCTCCCAAGATCTTGCCCACCCCCAGCCTGTGGGAAGGGAATGTTGGAGAGACAGCCTCGATGCTGTGTGAGCACCGCTGGGACGTAGCCAAACCATTGGTGTGTTATCAACACCTTTTTAGCTACCAATACAATGCACTGCACTATGGGGGCTGCCATGGGGAAAATTAACTCCATCTCAGCCAGACGCAATACACCTGTGCTTCTGCTTTTTCTGATGTGTTACTTGGCATTAGAACATTTGCTTTGCAAGCTGCCTGTTTTTTTTTTTTCATAGGCCGCAGGTGAAAGGAGTGACCAAGGGTGCGACAGCAGCAGCCCCGTGTACACCAGCCAGATGAGTAACTTCCAGTAACACGGACACGGGTGACCAGAAAAAGATTGGAGGGGAAAAGCAATCTGAACTCACTGTCGGGAAAGCTTTTGGTCAAATCTTAAGGCAGTGTGCCAGTGTTAAACTTTCCTTAATTATTTACTCCTCCCCGCCAATTTATCAAGCAATTATATTTCAACTAATTTTCTGCAGAGATTTTCCTCGCTCACTACAAAGTGCTGATACCCTAAAACAATACTTGAAACAAAATATGGAATTCCCATAATCAGGACTTTTAAATAGACTTAAAAAATAAATAATAGTTTGTAGCAACGCTGCAGAAGCCAGCAGGCAGGACCGCAGGCCCTTGAGTTTTGCTACTGTAACATGAAGCAGCATCTTCATAGGTAACACAGGGAGAAATTGGACTCCTGAGGAGCTCATGGATCTGCAGGGACGGCAACACCAGTAGTGGTGACAGGGAGCCTGCTGGCAGCAATTAAAGATGTCATGAAGGGAACCAAGTAAAGCTCCACTCTTGTTCACCCTCTAAACTCAAAAAAACACCTTTATACACGTAGGCAGCAATGAGATTCCCTGCCTCATTTGAGGTTTATACTGATCTACCAAAAATGCATTCATAGGTTTTACATAAGAGGTTTGTATAACATAAATGTTTATATAACATAATGCACCAAAGACTTCAACCTATGAATTTTACACAAGCTATTTCAAGTAGAAGGGATCAAACCATATGATATGTCTCACAAGTTTGTATTACAAAGTAATGATTTTACTAAAATTATCTTAGTATAGTGCAGAATTCACTAAAGACTAAATAATATATAGTTTAATACCTCCAGTTGTTCAACACTGAACTGTTTTCTGTAGCCTTAAAAAAAAATCAGTAACATTACAATGTCCTAGAGCTCCCTCTGGTCTCCAGAGATGATAAAATAAGTTTGCTTGCAAATACGTTAACCATGCACAGTCCTTGCTGTGACAGTAAGCAGATGAGTGACCGGCAAGACAAGAAGCACAGCATTAAAATTGTTCCACTTGCCAAAGCTGTATCCGAATGAGTTCTCACGCTGCCGGTCCCGTGCTGCCAGGCAGGGACCACCAAACCTTTTCTGCATTGGCAATGGTGACAGCTGGCACAAACATGCCCTGATGCCTCCCGAATGGTTATTCAAAATGCTAAACGTGAACATCCTTATTACCTGTTCACAGATAAGGGGTAAGAAGCCAGGCTCGGGCTGCCTCATGTCCTGCCTCCCAGCCCAGATCTTCTCACCCACCCCAGTTTGCAGCACCATTTTCCTCTCCATGCTCTCAAATCGAGTTTTAGACCCATTCCAAGAGTACTGAATTGGGTTATTCACTCAAGTTGCAGGTTGCTGCCCACCAGGCCCCATGAAATTGAAAAAAAAAAAAAAAAGATTGAGATTCAACATTTATCTTTATTTTCTCTCTTACTCTCAGTGTCATTCTCAGTAAACCTAAATTTGCACCCAGACCCATCCGCATTGAAGAACACTTTCAAACAGAGCTTATAAACACAGAGCTAATTCACTCCTAATTAGAAGTTGGGATTCCTGGCAGAGGGACAGATGCTGAAACACTTTTAAACTTGGAGGAAACCCAGCATAAAGGTGCCAAAGCTAAAGCAGGAAAGGTCGTGTTTTTTTTTTTTTTA
>VZSZ01002043.1:331-25283 GCA_013398815.1 Ibidorhyncha struthersii | reverse complement strand
CAACACTATTGTTGCGATACAGCTCCTGAGGCGGGTACGTACGGGGCTGGCTCCTGCTTGGAGGGCTGCCCTCCAGTGGAAAGGTGTTTTGTGTGCCTGCTATGGCACTTGCAGTACTTCCCATACAGAGGATTTCCCCTGTGTGAGGCTGCTTTTCACCCTGAAGAGGTCTCCACCCCCTCCACAGCCGTGGCCTCCAGGACTCAGGAGACTAACAGAAGCATGTTTAGTGTTACCCCCCACAGGGCTGGCCACGGGAATACGCAGCTAGTGCAGAAACATGCAGAGAACAGAGGCTCATTGACCAATCTCTTCATTGTCCACTAGCTAACACAATCAAGGGGAAGGAAGATTTCAATCTGGGGGCTTCTCCCCACTGTTGGCCAGGGAGAGAGAAGGAGGTGGATGGAAAAGACGGGAAGAGCACAACCAATGCCCATGGAGAGCTGCTTGCATGCCCACACCTGGGGGATGCACGAACAACCCTGGGTTCAGCTCTGAATGAGAAGAGGCACCTTCCTCATCCAGCACTTAAACATCGCTGGTCTGTCCCCGCCTGCCTTTCAAAGGCCCCAACCTCATGGTTTCTCTTCCCTGCAGGTTGCCTGGAAGGCAGTGCTAAGCTCGCCCATTGGCGAGTGGGGAGCTGGGGTTTGTTGGAGCGAGCAAGGTGCCATTGCCAACAGCATTGGTCCTGCCAGGAGACCTGAGGAACAGCTCTGGGTACTACGATCACTACTGGGCTAGTTTATGTAGAGGAGAGGCTTGATGGAGGAGTGGGTTTATGAGCTAGAACCCATGTCTTTTGAAGTACTGGGCTCGCCTAATCACGCTGTTGACGTAGTAGTTGTCTCTGTCGCATGGGTCTTCCTCGTAGACCTGGAGGTTGCCCATCTTTGCACGGTAGGTGCAGATTCCCCCTGGAAAGAGTTAAGAAGCAGTTGTTACAGTCTTAGAAGTAAGAAATAGAGATTTAAAAGCAAAAGTTCCTAGCCAAACGGGCCACACATCTCACCAAACCTACACAACTGCCTGGGAAATTGCTAATTGCACATTATTGACAAAAAGTGACTGATTTTGCAAAAGCCTTATTTCTATGGTGAAGGAACCCATGACTCTCTCCAAATGCAGGTGGGAATGGCACCCTTGTCCCAGGAAAGAGTGTAATCTAAAAGGGCAAGGATGGGAGAGCGAGAAATAACATAGGGTGAACAAATCAGCAGGCAGGTAACAGGAATTATAAGCAAACCTGGATCCCAACCTTCCTTGACACAATCAACTTAACAGCTTGCCACAATAAGCCTGTTGAGTTGCAGTGCCTCAATTTCTGCCTTCTCCAGTGGCTTTTGTTTGTTTGGTTTCTACCTTATTTATCCACCTGACAGGCGTTTCACTTGTAGGATGAACAGAAAAGAGGATAACCTGACATCTATTCACGTTCACTGAGCACAATGTCTTTTCCAGGGAATTTAAGGAGGTCCTAGATCTGGCCATTCACCAGCAGTGGCCCAGGCACTCAATGTAGTAGCCCTCTGTGGGTGTTTGTCACTGAAGTCAAGGGGCAACCTGCCGAGGCTGTGCCCAACACCTTCACCCAACCCTACATGGGATGCCTCCATGCCGCTACAGCAGCTCCCAGGCTGGGCTGGTTTCCCACTGCTTCCTACTGCAGAAAAGCTACCAAGGAGCTTGGTGTCCCACCACAGCCTCTCTTCTGCAGGCAGAAATGTGGGTGGCCTGTGAACAATGTTTTGAGCTGAGAGACTGCATCTATATTCAGACCTCTTGCGGGTCTGCTGGTTTGGGTTGCCTCTTTTAAACCACAAAACTTTTAGGTGGTGTTTGGTTGTGGGTTTTTTTTGGTAAGAGATGCTGTAAAATCTGCCAGACTGATGCTCTCTTTCCCTTAAAAGTGACACCGATGAATGCACAGCACTCCCATCATTCAGGGGCCTCTGCCTTATTGTGATACAAACCACAAATCGTCACCTGGTACTAATTAAATGTTATTAGGAATCTTATTGGGATATTTAAATGCCAATAAAAAAGATGCACTAACAGACCAGCATGCAGGATACCACACTGAACCCACACCAGTACGAAAGTGCCTCAGTGTGTGCACTGAGATGCAAATTGCAAACCAATGTGCTAACATGGAAAAGTAAAAGAGGGCTGTTAATTTTTTTCTGGTTTAAGAATCATAGCTATTCATATCTTGACAGTGCAGGTAATGCAACTTTCCCTCTTTGATTCTAGATGTAACCTTGAGTGTGTCCCTTTCTGGTATATAGCTCATTGCATACCTCTCAGCTGTTGGTCCCAGGTCCAGTTAGGATGCCTTGCCCGCACTTCATTAATTGCAAGAACCAGGATAGTTGAGCACTGATTTATGTGTTCTTCACTATCCCACATTCCGAAAGGGTGGTGTTGCTGCCCGCCAAGCTAGAAAAGTCAAGCAAGAAAATGGGTTTCCCTCTGAGCACAGCCAGCACTTCCCCTTCTTCTTTTTCCTCCTGGGATGCGACTCATGGAAGTGACCTATTCAGGATAACACTTAAGCACAACCTTTGATGTAGAAGGAATGCATTTAAGTGCTGTCTCAAACACAGAACAGTCAGTCGCTAAGGTAAAGCCCTGGGATATTCATTATACTACTGTTCTGTTACTCATACTTATTGTCCCCATGTACCTGCATCAAGCCGTACTTTTGCCGACCCTGGTCCCAGCCATTGTCCAGGAGCAGGCCAGCACGGCTCTCCTGCGAGATGATGGCAGCGATGAGTGCCGGGTCCAAGCACAGGTTTCTGGCTACTCTCTTAATTGGCATCTCGTATTTCCTCAGGCGTACAATATCTGCCTCAGCAGTCCTCCGTACCATGGCAAGTCCTGCGGTGTAGGAAAAGGCAGACTTACACACCCTCCCATCCAAACCACTCACTTTCACCTTGACCACGTGTATCAAAGGAGTAACTCCAGTTTTGAAGGAAATGCAACTACACCTATTTGGGCAGTGGTGCTTGAGGAGCAAGCACAGCCCTGTTGGCTCTGGCCGTGGCCAGGGAGCTGCTGTGCCAGTACCCGAGGATGACAAGGGAAGGAAGGTGGCTTCTCAGGAGGTGGGACCACATGTTTTTGGTCCTCTTCTGCTGCTGCACCTCTGGAAATGCATCTCTGGAGTTGGAAAAGTGAAATCTCAAAATGCATTTGAAAAAAGTGAGAGATGTGTCACTACCAACCAGCCAAACTGCAGTAATAGCTACATTGTTAGTCTGTGCATAGAGAGGTGGGGTGTTTTTTTAAGTAATTTTGGGATAGCTTGAAAACAAGCAAGTGAATACAGATCCACACTTGGACACCCGCAGTCAGTGTGTGTCTGCCCCAGAGGCATCTATGTCCAAGGTACAAGGCAAAGTTGCTGGAGGTCAGGGAGATCTGAACCTGATGTAGTCTGTTGTGCAGTGACATGGGGCAATAACATGAGGCAAGAAAGAGGGAAATGGGAAGGAGTTACCAAAGACGGGTCACCCGGAGGTAGGATGGCTACACACTTGGGATCTTCCCAAATATGTCTCTGGCAGGTCAGTGCTGGCCAGCTCAGCCAACACACCAGCACTCAGGACCTGGCTCTGTCCATCTTCCCCTTTGAGCAGCCAGGCCTCAGGGTTTTGTGAGGATGCTGATGCTAAAGGCCTGGCTGATGAAGAAGCCGTTTCAATAGAAAAGGGATTGAGCATTTTCCCTTTGCTTAGAGGCTGAGGATCCTGACTGTGGGACCTGAAGTTTGTCCTTCCGCTTTCCCACCAGATCTGGAGGTTTCACGGCACCTGCCATTCGGGGAGCAGAGGTGTTGGTTTTTCCCTTTTGGCTAACTGAATAGTTGCACCACATTTAATGGAAGGCAAAGCATTTCTGTCAGGCACAAACAGGCTGACAAATCAAGCAATGAATGATACCTACCGCAGTCTGGGGCTCTTACGGCTGTACAGGAGACCGTGGGGGCTTGAAGAGCACTTACATCACCATAGCAACTGTAACTCATGGATGGAGCTGAAAAATTAAACGGAGGTGTTAGAACACATAAGATCTCAGAGCAATATTGTACTGTGTGCCGCAAGTGACTACAAGGGATTAATCCAGACCCGTAATCCACATCACCTTGTGCTGGCCATGCTTGTGTCATTGCCACTGTTCTCCATCAGTATTGTTATCAATGAAAACTAGAGAACAGAAATTTGTTTTTTTCTAATTGAATAGGTTGAAGTGAATGAAGCTAATGATAGTTTAGATGAATAGGTGTCTGCCCTGTTAGGTCTAATGTTAGGAGAGGGGAACCACAGCCTCTGCATTTATTTCAGAGGGTTTCTCCCATTTGACGCCCTCCAATGTCCGGGACCCCTCAGATGGTAGCTGGCAGTACCTGAGCATCCTGGCTGGGAATGTCTCCTGTATACCTCTGTAACTTGATGAGGAATTAATTCAGGAGAGTTCTTGCCTCAGCCTGGGCCAATTACCCTGCTTCCTCAGTAACTGAGGAATGAATAGTCTCCATCAAACCTCCTGAGGCATTTGTGAGACCATTTCTGAGTAGGCAAAGAGATCGGATAAGGTTAGCTGGGAAAATCAAGAGGAGGCATGTCTGTGACTCCCATTTGGTGTCAGTCCCGTACTCTAGACACGCTGGTTTAAAGGAGGCAGGTGTGCAGCAAGCAGCCTCATACGGCACCCAGGGACCTTCAGCCACATGGGACCTTCAGCCACACAGGGTTTTTTTACAGCACCCTGCAGAAAGGGGACCTCAGGCCTGACTGCACACCTCCTCTCCACAGTCCATCTTTGCAGTTCCCAGGTGCTTTCGACAGCAAACCAAACCCAAACCCTGGCTCACCGACAAGGGCCGTAAGGCCCAGCAAGAGCAGTGTGTGGATCATGGCGATGGCTCTCCTCAGCTGCCCCAGGAGACCTGGAAACACAGCAGTTTGCAAAATGTGAGGAAATCAGTGCTGATTTTCAACAGCCCTGTAGCAAAATTTGCACGCCAAAAGCTCCCACCCCAAAGCACCAGACGGGGATGGCATTAGCTGAAGATGGGTTGGGGAGCAGGGGTACCCTCTCCACAGTACGGTCCCCTGCTCACCCCTATCACAGGGGGCAGTCACCAGCTTCAGAGAGAGGTGGTGGGAGGAGAAGCAAGTGATGGGAGCCCCATCTGCTCCTTGTTTCCTCCTTGTTTGGTTGATACAGGCTGCTTCTGCAGCTGAATGTCTCTTCTGTCTCATGTGCCACTACACCATCGCATCGAGAGGGAAGGGCTGAGCCCTGGGGAGCTCGGGAGCAGGGAGGTCCCTGTTGGCAGCCTGGGACCTTTTCCAGCCCCTGTCACTTTATATTGCTTGCTCACATGGCCCCTCCTGAACACCCGTAGCATTTTACAATGAGAAGGTACAGTACGTTTGCTTTAAATATATATGTGTTTGAAGTCTAATGTGCTACAGAGTGCACACATCCTTTGCCTCTCTGTTCAAAAGGCAATGAGGTTTTTGCTTGGCTTTTGGAAATATGAGTTTTCAAAAATCAAGCAATATGACCCTTAATTCTCTGCTAAAAGTGTGCAAGGCAAAGATTTGGCTGGTGAAATAATACTTCTCCATTAATTCTTGTGTGTGATTATGGCAGATAATCACTCTAGTAATAAATGCGCCAGTTGTGCTTATTAATAAAATCCCAAAATGTCATGAGATAGTAGCTATCACCTGGAAAAAACATTGACTGCACTTGCCTTGCTGGTGAATGCATTTAAACTGAGCAGTTTTTACGGCTTACAAATGTTTTTTTTTCCCCAAGAGGGTTTCAAATACCAAACATGCCACGAGTCTAGTGGGCAATCACCACACAATGCTATTAACGCTTGAAATGCCTTATAGATTTTAATAATGTGTGACCTTTTCTCTAGCCTGTATTTCTACTGCAAACCAGGCTGCATGGATGCACAAACACAAGTAGTCCACCAGTGTCACTGGAAAGACTCCCTTGTCCTGAGGGAGCTTATTCAGACCAGCAAATGCCCATGGCCAGAGCTGGGTCCACACAGTAGCTCAGTTTGAGCTCTTAACACTAACATGGAGTACTCGCAAGCCTGGATCCATACAGCTTGACCCGATGCCTATAAATTCAATGGCAAATCCACATGGGGCCCCATCAAAAGCTACAGGCTGTAGAGGCTTCCACATGCAGAAAATCACTAGATTATAAAGTTTTATCAGCCTTTTTTTTTTCCCCTCCCATCACAAAAATCATCACAGGTCTTAGGTAGAAACAGAGTAGCAATCACAATATTGACAAAATACTAAATCAAAACAAAATCAAGGCTTCTGGATCTAAATAAATATCCTGAGAGTGAATTCAGACTCACCTGTCTTCAGTCGGACCTTCCTCTGAGGCAGGTCACTTCATGACTTTTATATATATGTGTATGAAAAGGTACCCACCCTACGGGCTTTGGAATGTTAATTCCTACCTAGTGTGATGACATTTGTTTTAAAATACAATAAGTGATATATATTAAGAGCTTAGAACTGTTATGATTCCTTTCATCCAAAGATTTTCACAAGCAGTGGTTAGTAAGACTCAGGACAACTCCGTGAAAGGAAATAAATACTATTTTTCCTCCATCAGTGAGCACAATGATGCACAATAAATGACTTGCAGAGAGCATCACAGTGAATCAGTGGCAAAGGCCAGGCAAAAATCAGATCCCTGTCTAGTGCTCTCCTTTCTTTGCATCTCAGATCAGTCTGGACATGTTTCTGGAAGGGGTTTTGGTTTTTTTCCTCAATGATTTCAGATTGGCAAGCTTTTACCCAAGTACCACAGTTTCATATGGAAGCATCTCACTGCTTCATTGCTTGCAGCAAGCCTAATTCAGGAGGGTGACTTGAGTACTTTGAGAGCAGAGGCAGGGTTTGACTTTCAGTTTTGGGGAGGCAGGATGCTGCAGCTGAAATTAGGAGGAAGGGAACCGGTCTCTCAGCAGCTGAAGCTGGTGGGGGCACAGAGAGAGTCTCTGAAAGACTTGCACCATATGGCCGAGACACTTTTCACGTATGCAAAACATCCAGTCGCTTGAAGACTGAAAGACGGTCTGGGAGGCCAATGCCCTCTAAGCCTGTCCCCTTTCCTATATTTTTCTCTTCCCCAGACTCTGCCCAGCATGCACGGAGGCTAAGAAAGCAAGATTTTCTTCCAGTAGCTTTCTCTTCATTATTTTATACATCACAAATGCATCTATTCCCATTGCTCTCTTTTGGGCTTGAGACATGGTGGGTAGGAAAGACTGTTTTGGCCAGATACTAATTACTGGGTTCAAAACCAAGCGATGGTTATTAGTCTGTAAAGCACAGGAGATTATTAAGTGGACATCATCACCTTAAAAATCAACAGACACAAATATCATGGACTTAGATCCTGAAATAGTATGAAGAAGGGAACCTTCACTGGAGAACCTAGCCCTGTTGTTACAGGAGGGTTGGGGTATGAGTTAAGGTGAGTCTTAAGTATAAAACTAATTTATTTGGGTGAAACAAGGAAATAACAGACATCTTCCCAAAGATTACAACAAGGCTATGCATTCATTCTTCATGTTCAAACCTGGTATCTTATTGTGGTGTCTCAGACTAGACTGTCACTTAATCGTTCTTTTACTGGGGTTTAACATTTTAAATAGTAAAAAGTAACATTTGAAATACTGTAAGGTAAGAATCCATGTGGTTTCTTTGGAAATAACAGGTAGAAAATAAAGACATCACATGTAAAGTGTGGCTTTAATCCTTTCAAAAGGAAATAGTGACCAAAGAAATGCTGGAGCGGGGGAAAGCCAGAAGAAATGAGCTGGGAAAAGGTCAGACTGCACAACTCGAAGGCAACAAACCCAGTAGATATATTAATTTGCCTTCTATAGAACAAGGTGATCTCTATTAGAAAGAGATGCATTCTCTTAAATAGATGAAAATAATTTAGTATTAACATCCAGTTACTTTTTATAAAAACAGTATCATGTTAGTGATAATAAACCAGTGTTCCTTGGTACTGAACCTGTGCTCGTGCTGATGACTCGGGACCTTTTTTTGAAAAGTAGCCTCCAACCTTAGGTAAGATTCCTTTCCTAATGCGTTGGTCATTTGCTGACGGTCCTTAAGATAAAGTTTTGAATTTAAATATTGTTTGTCTTTGCTATGTATTTTCTCTCTCATTTATTACCCTCATGATCACAGTTTTTATACATTTAACAGTAACGTCACATGAATTCTTAATGCCCACTCTACATTGCATTGCTCTTTATTTACTCATTAAATGGCAGATGTTTTAAGTACAATTATTTTTATCTGTGCTGCTGCATGCTTTTAGGTCCCTGGGGCAGATTCCTTGTATTCACATAATTTCCAGTATAAGACCAAAGAAGAGGATATTTTTTTCAGCAGCATTACAAATGGGACTTCTTATCGCTAAAAACTCTTTATCCTCACAAAATTTGCCAACTGCCTTTTAGAGTGAATGCTGAAAGCGGCAGCCTCTGTGGAAGCAAGGGTGTGCTCACATACACTGAACGGGGCAGAGCTCTAAGGTACAGGGCTTGTCCAAGGCAGCGCCACCTAAGAGGACCTGCAGAACATTAGAAAACACGGTCTTCTGCTCAGAGATCTCTGTGGGACTGTAAACGCGGAGCATTGAATTCAGGCGAACCACTTCATAAGTGGGCTGTGTCTGTCACTCCTACAGCACCATTTTTCATTTTTATGCTAGATTTAGTTTGGAAAATGATGTCAAGTGTCAGTTACCTCTGACAGCCCGTGACCTGACATAAGGGATGTATACGCGGCTGTGATATGATGCTACTTTTGATAGGGGGATGAGTTTTGAAGAGGGGATGAGTTAGAAGGCATCTTCCTGTGTAAGTATAAAGCAGCTCTTTCTAAATGGCACGACTTCATAAATAGATATCCAGGAATGCGCTGGAGTGACGTCCCTGAAAAATGTTACCTTCTCTCATAATGCTATGGTACCTCTTTTTATATTCTTTATTACTCTTGGTATTTTGTTTAGAAGCACAAGTTTTTGGATTCATATGGTATTGTGAGACTCTGTACGGACAGCAAATTGCTGGCCCTCATGGCTGACAGTAGGGAAAATATATGAAAGCCATGGAAATACGATGTAATTATTAAATTAATATTAAAGAAAAAGGACACAAAATTTCTAATTTCAAAAAATCCTATAATTTTAAGTCCATTTTGCTGTTTTTTAATTTTTAAACATAAAGGATGCCGGTACACATTCCCCTTCTGCTGGATTTTGATCAGCACAGTGTGTGATTGGAAGGGAGGGGAATGGAAGGTCAAGGAAAGAGGGTAAGTTCACTTATCAAACAATATCTGCATTTTCTTAAGCTTAAGAAGCAGGAAAGCTTCCTGGTATTCACAAGGGCATCCTGGCAATAAGCTGCAGTCACTGACCACAGACATGACTTCCCCATGGCCTTCTGCCAACCCTGTTAGTTACACTGAGCTAAAGGGAGTACAGAGTGGACACAAAATGCTACCCGACAGAATGGCATCTTCCACCTGTTTTACATAAGCTAGAAAGGCACAAATCTGAGATCTAAAGCACACCAAGGTCTGATACCACCCATTCTTTCCTACTCACAGATTTTCAGTTTTGGTTTTTTTTTTTTCCCCTCATGCCAAGCAATCTACCAGGGTGATTTTTTTTTTTAATTCCACTTAATAGAGATGCGATCAAAATGGAGCATCATTTTGAAACACATTATGTATTGCATGTGCTATTCTCCTTCAGGTCAAGGGTGATATCATCTCATTTCACTGGGCGGTGAGAATGCTAGCTAAAATTACCTGGAACAATACCCGTACTAATTATGATCTCTGTTGTGAGTTTCAACTCTGGTTTCATAACATTAGCAGGCAGATGCATTTCTCAGGTTGTTCCTTTTGTCTGGGATGTAATTATAGGTAACACCAGGTACTCGGACTTTATAACTGCTTTATAGGGAAGCTGCCCACGAGAGCTGACGCATTGGGTGCCTACCACTAACTGGCCAGTTAAAGATTCATCTGTAGCATCACCTCAGACAACACACTCTAGAGCTGTTTTTCCCACCTTTTAAACAGATATAGCCAGTTTAATAATTACATTTCCACAGAGTTTCTTTTCTACATATAGTATACCTTTAAGTAACAATAGGAAAGGTCTTCAAACTTGTAAGACACGAGGCTCTCCGTTTTCACTGTGTTCAGAACTGAAGAGGTGCTGAGGGCCCCAATCTCTTCCTTTGTCTTGCCTTTCTGAAAAATGCAGGTGGGCATTGAAATGACATCCTGCCCTGCACAAAGCATCTCTCTAGCCATCATGTAAGACAACTAAGACCAGAAGTGTTTATGAGGTGGGGAAAAAAAGTATTTTATTTCTGTTCTCTAAAACAGGACTTTGAATTTTACTGTGGGAAAAGTATTCTAGCAAAGAGCTCACTGGACTGGATCTTACAAAACCTCAGTTCACATCCCACCTTGAACACAGATCTATCACCTAAAGTGAATCATTTGAAGTTTGAGCCAGGAGAGGGTTTACGCTCATAAAGCACGAACCAAGGCACTGTTATGCTCCAAAGCTGTGTTCCAAGCACTTGGCTGAGACATAATTCTGCTCCTGTTTGAATCTGAAGTGGCCCAGCTGGAGGAGCTTGGTCCTTACGTCCCAAAGTCTGGACACTGGATTCTGCATCCCAGTGCCAAAATCTCTGGGCGAGTGGGAGTTTACAGTGCGCACGCATACATTTACTCACAAAAAGTGGCTGCAATGCCCTCTTTGTTTAAACCAGCCATGGCAGACGCAAGACCACTCTTGGAAGATAACCTCATGAAGGCAGAAATCTACACTAACCTCCCTTTTGTGTAAAGCACTCACGCCCCTCACCAAGACTGGATGCAACCTGTTGAGGTTGTGTTACTGCACAGCAGAGAACACCAAAGCCACAGGGGAAGTTGGTGGGAAGACAAGAGAACGGCCCTATAGCCCCTGTAGGGACACAGTTGCACCAGCTTCACGTTCCTGAGACTGCCTTGGTGTTTCATATTGAACCGGTGCAGGGGGGGGAGGAATCAATGTAATATTTTGTAGTCAGTGTGGAAAATACACAAAGTACCAGGAATAGGGAGGAAAACCTTATCTACTCGGAAAGCCATAAGTTACAAAGTCACATTTTCTCTTGCCCACGAGCCTGAAATCCTGCTGTACAAAGCCTCGGAAGGGAGGGTGGAGAGGAATGTTACACTTGGGTAAAACATCTTGTAGTCGCTCGCTTTGGCAGCGGTCAAGAGCTTTCCAGGTGCATTGGATCCTGCCCCAGCGCACACACCTAATCCCAAATTCTGGATTCCAGGAAGAGACTGAAATTAGATACTGGGGCACCTAATTCTTGATGATCCTAGGTCCTTCAGTGGAGCTAGTCTTGTTTTGGTTTCCCACATAGAAAATGAGGATAGTGCATTCATGACTCACAGGGATGTCAAACTAACACCCATTAAAAATTTATTAACTTTACCCTTTAATCATGATAACTATTAAGAGCATTTCTGTGTGTCTGGAATTCATGATACAAAGCATTGAGGCCTGTCAACATTTTAGAAACCAAACAGGAAACAGTTTCAGATTTTTTTTCTAGGACAGCACACTAACAACAGAAATAATTAGCAAGGAGGAAGAAGATCAGAAAGGAATTAATGTATTATAATTGTGTATTACAATTACCTGATTTCCATACAATGTCATCTTGGGAAAATCCGGTGGTTACTTAAGATTGCATGGTTTGTGAACCAGGTAAGTTAATTTTTAAACCTTTTTTCCAAGAGTGGCATGTTGAAATCATACCAGGCAGACGATGTCTGAACAGGCCGTGTTCAGAAAGGCAAAGTATATTAACTCAGACTGAACACTGAGCTAACACAGCTACACGGCGTCAGTGGTGGTTTACTTTATGCAGCTCAAACCATGGCTGTAACAGCCAATCCAAAAATGTAGCCTTAGAATATGCACCTCACTGGATCTCTAAAAGCGAATTTTCTGAACTACCAATTATCAACAAGCACCAAATACCTCTCAGTGGACAGGCACTTAAAACTAATCCACCAAATTTGAACAAGATTTTTTTTGGTGATGCTCTGGTCTCTATTGTCGCCAGTTTGATGCGTCAGCTTAAATTGATGAAAAAGATCTGGGCATGCGTTCCCTTTTGAAGCATCAGATACAAAATGGTGCTCTCCAGGGGGACAGATAACAAGGAACATCTGGGAGACTGGAATGTCTTGAATCACCACAATCATATTTGATGGGCTTAATGCCGAAGGCTCCAAAGCATGATCCAAGAACAAAAGATCATAGCAGCAATTTAAGCAATTACTTCAAAGCAGTAATTTGCTCAAATGTGTTAGAACCTATCTATTTATCTTTTTAAAGGGTCTTAGGGGCAACATCCCCCTCAGAAGAGTTCTGAAATATTCTACTGTAACATCAAGTACCCTCCACTTCTGATTCCTAGAGAGGCTTTCCTTAAATTCTAGAGCGTAGCCCTCTCGAACTGTCATATCCAGCTGTTATAGAGACAGACAGATAAACCCACTACTGACAGAATTTTCCCCTTAAAAAGTGGAACACGCAGCTATTGAATATGCAATGAGTACAAAACCCAGATTATTTCTGCCTCAGTTTGTGCTTGCGTGTCTGTGTGCATGCATGCGTGTGTACACGAGACAAAATAACACCATCCCTCACACTGACTTGAGGACACCAGCTTTACTTGTACATGGAAGACAAAGGGCTCATTTTAGAAACTGTACTGTTCAAAGCCCAACTTTCTACAGGAACTTCTGTATTCCCTATGGAATTCCCTATGGAATTTCTAAACAGGAAATAGCACTATGTGGATTACTTGAAACAAAGGACTGAAGGCATCAATTCATCTTTCCAGTCAGCCTCCCTCAATGATCCCTATGACACTTGCAGGCAATCCAACCTGCTAACAGGGTCTGAGAACAGTTACTTAGTTGTTGCCCTCTCCAGAGTTTGTTTCTCAACCCGTATCTTTCAAGGACCAGACTTCTTCACACTTTCCAAATCCCAAAGCTCAACTCAGCACTTAACTTCTAGGTAGATTTCTTGAGCAGACCATCACAAGCATAATCAGCAGTCAAAGGGTGCCCAGTCAAGTCCAAATAATCCAGCATTAAAAGCTGAATAACACAGATCATCTTTGATTATTATTGTCGCCGTGCATTTCTTTAATGATTACTTCATGCAAGCATCAAGCGCAGACCCAAGCACTAATCGTTACTAAAGTTGCATGCTCAGTTCGTGCATAAGCCCCATAACTTCAAAAGCTATACGTGGAAGTTTCTCGTCTCTTTATAGTATAATACCCTTTCCTGGCTAACACATGCCAGACCAGGTACCATTTTGTGATTAGTCTAGGGTCAGGAACCTTATTTAGTCATGTCCTTACATATATGATCTATCTGCTGTAAGGAATGAACCACGTGCAACCTGTGTCCTTTCTAGATATTGCCAATCATCATCTATCAGCCACATGGCCACTAGATCACTGTTGACAAAGTTAAGCTTTGTTCTTTTCAAGCCTGTACAGCTGACATTTCTTTCAGTTGGTGTTCTCTGTATTGTTTGCACTTCTGGCTTGCTGACCCAGGTCTTATTATCATGGACATGTCATCATTTAATCTGCATTGCAAATGAGCTTTACCATAGAAGAGTAATTTGTTCCTCACTACTCAAACTAGAATAATTTTCCAGTTCTTACAGAATTTTTAAGTTTCAGTGAAAATAAAATTCTTGGATTCGGATTCTTCATCTCAAAGTAATATGCAGATCAAGAATGGAAATCTTACCAAGAGGACCGTTCAATGAGTTTTAATCTTCACTCAAGACAGAAAATGCAGAAAGCAGACATGAAAGCAAAGACTTGAAGCAGACAGATCTATGAGGCTGCTACTTCAAAATAAATTTCAACTTATTAGTACAAACAGTCTCAACTTCCCCTTTTACCCAAACTATGCATTACTGCAGACTCCTTGTATCAGCACTAGAGTGCACGTGGCCATATTGCAAACCAGATGAAGGAAGAGGTCCAACTGGAGATTAACCTAGAAAAAAATCAGCAGCTTAAGGTGACGTGAAACCACAAACTCTGACTAGGATTTGCGTCGAGTTTGTAATGGGGCTGTTCACGCACAGAACTGAGTAACTTCTAACAACACACCATCCTGGAATCCTGACAAGCCAACTTGTGTTTTCACACAGCACGCAACTACGTTAGACGTGATTTATAGTTCCACAGCCTATTCAACATAATTAGGACTCACGAGATGAGTCTTGCTAAGGCACTCTTAAAGAAATGCTGCTGGAACGTTGGTTTCCTAATTTCATGCGACTGCATGAAAAACAAATGACAAAAAAGCACTTTCTAGTGCATTTAGAGAATTTATGCATTAAAAAGGACATCGACTTGAAGCTAGTTTACTTTATGCTTCTAGTAGATTAACGGACAGCTGTGTATATCTTAACCTGACTGCCTTCTCAAAGTGATGTCTTAATGTTAGACAGAACTGTAAGCTAGAAATCTAGAAAGAGCATGTGCAACTTTCTGATGGATCTTATTAAAAGAAAAAAAATAACCCACAGCATCTAGATCACCTTATTTGAAAGGATGAAAAAGTCAACGTTAGAATTAAAATAATTTTATTTCAACATACATTAACAGAAATAAAATATAGTTTTTTAAAACATACTTAGAGAGATATATTGCTGGGCTGGCCCAATCACAAGTGTTCTCTGCTACAAGGCAGCAAGACTGACTAGCCCCACTTCACTGCTTTTGGGCCAATTGGATTCAAAGTACCACCTCAAAAGGGTCCTTCAGCACACAGCAAACTTTTTTTTTGAAAACGAAAAGAAAACTCATCAACTCCTCACCTAGCCAGAAATTTTACATTGCGTTCCAAGGAAGATCTCCCTTGAAAATTCCGTCCATTACTTAAGAACAGTACACAGTATGCCGCGCTATATCTAAATTTAACAGATCAGGGTTTCTCCCAAATACTTTTCTCTATTCTACTCTCTTGTACAAAGCATCTGCTATAAAATCCACACACTCAAACCCATAGAATTATACAAACCTGTGAACAAGGCTGTTTTCAGTATGCTTGTTGCTATGTGCTATTACCCACTGTATCAGCTTTAACATGCAGCGTACATAGATGGTAAAAGGGCGTTTCTCTTGACCATCTATTTCAGAATTCACAGAAGTTACGGCAGTTTTTGCAACTTATAGTGCAATGTCGTTAAGTTATTCAATATCATGATATGGCACCGTAAGATAAGCAATCATTTGGTGAAATGCACAATTCCTTTACTAATCATTTTATGGTGCTTTACTGATAATATAAGCAACAATAAATTTTAGAAGACAACTGGAAGAGGAACTGATAGGGAAAAATTTTTTTAAAAAGTGTCTGTTGTCTCCTTTAATAAAGAAAACTGGAAAAAAACCCTGGAACTGTCAGATTCAAGGAAAACAACAGGAAGTTGTTCTTCACACAACACATTTAAACTGTGGACTCTTTGCCATATGATGTAGATGCTAGGATAATATGAGAATTTAAAGAGATTTTTCTTCCATGGTTTTAACCAGCAAATGCTCTCAGATACAGAGTTCCCCAAGCCCCAGATTTCTTAAAGTATATTCTGGGGAAGCATTGCTATCTGCTCACCCTGTTTTTACTCCTCCTTGTGCATCTGCTTTTGGCCACTGAGACTGGGTGCTGGGCCAGAGGGACCTTTGGTCTGACTTGGTACAGTTGTTTCTAACAGTTACTTCAAAACACCTCATAAACTTACACTTAAGACAAAGTTCGTCGTTTGCCACGTTATTTAGCTAGGACTCAGGTTTTTGAATTACAAATGACTTCCAAAAGAGGAAAAAAAAAATATTTAAGCTTTTTTCTGCTATGACTCAGTTGTAAAAAACTGTATAGAAAAATGAGCGTTATGTGCAGATGTAATGAAAAGCAGTAAGCTTTATAAAAAACATTCTTAGAAATGTACCAAGCATAAACAAAAGATGATTTACAAATACATTTAGGTGTTCTTCTAGTCATCATCAGAATCTGAATCATATTTCTTTCCTCTGATGGTCTTCTTATCCAACTTTGTAAAGCTTGTTCCAAATTTCTTTTGACTTTGAAAAGGTGGGTCCATCAAGTTTCCACTAGAGAAAGACAGTAAGACATGGTGATTAAAGCTGTATTCATGCAGACAGTAAGTAGCACCTCTCATTACCTGTTTCTTCAGAAAAACACTGTAAGAGAACACAACCCCTACTCCCTAAAGCCACCCTAAGTAGCATTGTGGTATTGCTAGCATAGCAAGCACATCCTGGACAAAATGGCCTGGATAAATGTACTTAAAACAGGAGTGTGAGTGTAAACAGCACCTGTGAGTGGAGCTCTAGAGAAAAACTGTCTGAAAGGGCTTTTGCTGCAAACTGATCATGCTAAAGAAAACCATCTGTCAGACTAAACAGTAACCAGGGAATTACAGAGAGACTTTTCAAAACAAATGAGGAGCCAGAAGTACAGAAGAAGCTAAAATTCTGTAACAGGGACTTCAGAGTAGAAACAGATGAGTCAAAACTGGGTTTTGTACTGCCGGAAGTCACCTTGTACTACCTCTGCCTAGGCCGGACAGAGCAGCTTCCCCATCAGACACTGCACTCCAGCTAGCGGACTGTGAGGGACTCGCACCTCTGTGCACGAATGACACTGTGGGAGCATTCTCACCAGCGTGTGGGTCCACGGGTTGTTGGGAACAGCAGGTGTTCACACAGAGCTTGAGCACCCACGTCTCCTACAGCAGGGGTGCCTGCTGTAGGAGATCCTCCCCTTGCTCAGAAAATGGTGTGCGTACTTTCACTCACATGACCTGTGAGAGGTTTGCACGTAAGCGTCAGTGAGTGAGCAAGCAGTTAGAACCTTCTGGAGTTAGAGAAATGTGTTTACAAATTTGTATGTATTAACATTTTGTAAATAACATTTTGCTGATATTGATCCTAAAGGTACAGTTCACTCATTGCTAGCTAATTACATGTCAGTAATAAGTCAATACACCACTTGAATCCTGATTTTGGTCAAACAATGTGACCTGAACAGTTTTTCCCCCTAAATACAGTGTATCCTTTCACCACATGCTGTCCCACAGATTGAAGGAAAATAACTGTTTCTAGGCTCTGAGGAGGACTATCTCCTTTTCAGGAACTCCAGAGAGCAGGACATTGCATTCAGAGCAGGGTGGAAATGCAACTCTTGTACATAAATGGATGTCTCCCGAAATGGATCTCCTGGGCTGTGCGGATATTGTGGCTCACTTTGCAAAGCCATGGTATCAAACTCAGGATCTGGCAAAATGAACAGAGAACGAAACAACTCCCCCACTCCACAAGGAGCTAAGAGCACTATACACCATACCAGTAGAGTCAAGTAGGAAGTAAAATTACACTGTAAGCCAATGTATTAACATTTAGCAAATTCAATGTAGCTTGGTACAACACCATTGAAAGGTTTCTCCCATAAAAGGCTGTTGCTGTCTAGAATATATATCGAAGCTGCCTTTGACTCGTCTGCATATTTGCTTGTTACTGAGCTGGGAAGTGGGTATTACCACTCGTTTTGAATTATAAATTTTCGTTTCAATAATTTCATCTGAAGTTCAACAGCTACTAAACCAAATAGATACAACAATACTTCTTGCCAAAATTTGGAAATTAGACATTGAAATAAATTCAGACAATGAAGTTTAAAATAAAAAAAAAAAAGCCAAAGACATTCAAAACAAAAAAGCAAAATGAACCTAAAAAGATAAAGATGATGCATTATCCACACTGAAAAGCAAAGCAGAAAGTTCTGGTAAATGATTCTCCTGTAAAGTTGGACAATTGTGGTGACAGTTATCTTCTACTGCCTTCTATCCTGCAGTCTTAAATGCGGGATTTATAATGCTTATATTGTACTGCTACAAATAATTTATTTGCACTTCTGCAACTTATTTTCACTTTCTTTACTGTTCAATGGAAAAAAAACCCCCATATTCATGCATATAATGTGATGCAGTTTAAGGATGACTTGCTGAGTTTTCTCTGAAGTGAATTAAAAACACTCAAACTTTATACAGCATTGCAACTGTGACATCTCAGCATCTATAAATGATTTAGAAAAGATTACATTAGATGCATGACTCGGAGGCCTTATCAAAGCAGTGTAGCTACTCTATACATGTCACGTCAAGAACTCTGTTCATTTTTATTACTCTACGAAAAGGGCAACGTAATGCTCATTATAATGTCCCAATACTTTGCTAAAGAGATCCTCTCTTCTTTCCCTTGCCAAAGTACACAGATTAAATAATTGGATTAAACTCTGGTGCGTCTTAAGCATATAACGTATCAGTCAAAGTTACAAACTTTTACAGATTCTCCTGTCTGCAAGCATGTTCGCCTTGCACTGTATCTGAAAATAAAACAATCACAAAACAATTAATTACCTGTAATTAATTACATCTGCACAGCCTAATCTCCATTCTAAGGTCTCTGTAGTGAAGTCATCAGTGTTACCGAGATCAGTAAAGCCCACAACATAGTCTTGTGTTTTTCCATCTTTTACTAGTGCTAGAGTGGGAATTACTTTGATGCGCAGTCTCTCGCACAAGAAAGGAGATTTTTCAGCATTTAATTTCAAGAATTTTGTCTCAACATGCTTTTTTGCCAATACAGTCAAATGTTTGTCCATTATTTGGCACCTGTGAAAAAACCCAATATATATAAAGTATTAGAATCAATAAGCTGAAGAGTATGTATTTTAGAGAAAGTTTAAAAGGAACAGTAAAGAGCTAGTTCTATCATGTTAACTCCTCAGATATGTCCTTTGTAATTAAGAATTTCGTTTCAAAAGAAACTGTGTCTCAAAGGTAGCTGGATTTAATGACTAATAGAATAACGGCTTAGAGCACCTTTATTGCATAATTACACCATCCATTTCTCTAATTTCTTCCTAATTACTCCCACATACACCTGAAAGCCTCTCCCATTTCTTGAGGCCTGCATTTATTGATGAAATTTCCCTCTGACTTCTATTCTTCCTGCTCTAGCTTCACTACCTGTCAGCTGGAAAAATTTCTCTATAACTAACATTCACGTCTTCAGAAAAGTACTCTCAACATGTTACAGTGTTTCGGGGTTTTTTTTCAGTCACTACCTCCAAAACTGAGATACAGTAACTCGCTGTACAGAAAAAGTAAAGAAGAGATTCGCACAGACTGCTCCAGTAGGGCTATAGGCAGAAATATTTCACTTTTCTGTTGCAATGGAATATGAGTTATACAATTATAATATTTATTTGCGTCTGTCTAATTATAATACAACTACTATTTCTCAGCTAGGGGACCGTAACATGAACTGCTCAAAATACTTGTCAGATGGCAGAGATTTGTGGACTTGTCACCTGCAATCTCAACTTCCTGGAGTAGGCAAGGATGAAAGCACCTTCATATTGTGGTTGGTAAACCTGACACACTAGCTTCAAGCTGGTCGTCAGCACGACACATTTTACAAAGTTCTTTTTCCTGTCTGAGTCTACAGACTTTGTTGGTTCAAGAAACAAGAACCAAACTACTCAAACCTGTTCTAAGCTACTTCATTTGCAGAGACAGTCTTTCAACTTCTTTGAGTAAAAGCTGGCCAAATACAACTGCTTCAAATATTTCTGAAACTTAAACATTTAACTTAGGAAATGTAGGATGCAGACACCTCACTGCGTAATCCAGCTTTCACCTCTTTCAGTTTCTCACATTGAGGCTGTATCAGTTTATATTCTATAAGCTAGAGAGAACATGACACCTTGGGGGGAAAGAAAACAAACACCAAAACCAGGACAACTGGCTCCTCCTTCAACAAACTACTTTGCAACTGCGTTTTAACAGGAGACCTTGAGACAGACCCACTGAGGAACAGCCTACAACCCAGAACTTCTGAAGTTCTTCCAAGGAAGAGGGAGATCTTATTTTAGGTTCTTATTCTGAGGCAGGACATATTCTCAGATCTAGGTCTCTCACACCCTAAAAAAGTGACATAATCACAAAGGCGCAGGCACAAAGGGAAAGCAGCTGCAATCAGTATCCACAGATCCTTTCAAAATAAAAGGTTAAATTCTGAAGATGCCTTAACAAGTTTTTGTTTGTATTTTTATTTTTGTTTGCCAGAACTGTCCAGAATATCTCTGTCTGGAATAACCAAAGTGACCTTTTTGAAATGCTGCTCCTGTATTGTCACTACTTTTGCAGATCCGACTCCCTCAAACTAAATCAATAATGAAACACAGCACACTCTCAAATATTGTCAAAGAAGTTATACATTTATATTCTAATCGACTATGTAACAGAATATTAATTGTTGTCAGATCATGTTTAGATTAACTGGAATGGAAAAAAAACTTAAAAATCAAATCTTGACAAGGGAGTGAGATTTGGAAAATGAAGGAAATTGAATACTTCTAAAAATACCCATTTATTTCTGGGATTTGAAAGAACAAAAGATCATGCCTGTTTTTCTAGACATCTATAAATAAAAGATTTCTTGAGCATAGCTTATTTACTATACCTGAATGTTGTATCTCTATAGAAATGGCAAACCACATTTTTACTTTCTTTGACTTCTTGGAAAAAGTCTCTCTCACTTGGGATTTCTCTGTATTCTCCATGTCCTTTTGAAAGCCACTCCTTTTGGAAAACATAAAAGGAAATAATTAGTATGGAGTTTGTTAGTCCTGCACCTGCCATGCAAGCTCTACAGCTTTTAAGAAAAATGAGAGGGCCTGCAGTAGAAACCCATTTCATATAGTAATAAAAGGAGAAAGAAATTACCTCCCCTCCTTTAGTTCTGTTTTGAAAATATGCAAATACCAGTAGGCTAGACAATACTTTTGGGTTGCCTCTTTCTCAACAACAGATAGGTGGCTGAGCAGTAAGGCTACCTTACTTATTTGGAAATACAAATCTTGCACCGAGCTGCATAAATTTCTGCAGTGCAGCCTCTCAGTAAGACAAGACTAGTTCAAAGAGAACACTGTCAGAAAATTCTCAGCATTTGAAAACTGCTAATTGACAGCCTGGGCCACCCTAAGACGTTTTTGTATGCTCAAAGAACTCTTGTCTAAAACTGATTCAAGTCATTACATGTATTAAAATAGATTTCTTCTAATTTTTCCCTCTATGAAAAAATCAGGGAGAAAAAAGCCTACTAACTCACCTGCAACAGATGATGTTTATCTATCAAATATACACTGAAGGTATCTTAATATGAGCCAGGCTTCCAGAAAACCATTCAGAAAACACATGCATACCATTAGTCATAAAATGTACAGAGAAATATAATTTCATAAGCTAAAATTTACAGCCAACTTCAAAAACTGCCTGATTAAGTGTGCACTTACAGTTTAGAAAAAAGCTAATCTTCTAGATTTCCAACAAATGCACTTGAGCCCAGCTTCTACAGTACTGAAAGTTGATTGTAGTGTATTAAAAGAAATAGACTAAGCTAAATGATTAGAAGTAGTGCAGTATGACAGAACTTGACAAAAAACTTTAACTTCCAGTGGGGGGAAAAGAATTTAGATAAATCGCTGTTCTTGATCTTCCAGTTTTGTCTTAGTAGAGTGAGGGGAAAAAAAAAAAAGATTTCCGAGCAAACCAAAAATATCCTGTAAGCTAAATTAGGATAGAACAAAGAATTTCCTGAACATTGTAAACATTAAAAATGCATAGAAGTATGAGCACATGGACAAGTCATCATGATGCAAATCAAGAACTGACTTATCCTTCAACAGTGGGTATGCATTAGTTCCCCTCTGCACAGTCCTATTTCAGAAGTGTGTGGCAGCATACTCCTTTTACTAGTAGTATCCTACTTCAAATTTGCATTTGAAAACGCATGAGAACAGTGACTTAAGATCAACTGACATGAACAAGTTTTGGCATGAGAACTACCACAGGTCACATCCAAGAACATCCAAGTGTTATGACTTCTGAAAAAGGAAAACACTAGAATCAAACCTAAACTGAACTTCTGAAGACAAGCAAATAGTGTGCCACTTTCTCTGCTTCCACGTTTGGAGAGTCAAAGCTGCTAACCCTGCCTGTCCTCCAGCACCCCAACCATGCCATGACATTTTACTGCATTCCCGTTTCAAAGCATGGCATTAGCTTTTATGGGTTCTACCGCAGCCACAGCATCTCCTTTCAACCCAGTCACCTCTCTCCCAACCCAGTCTATTTCTTTGTTTTGGTTTGCTTAGATGGAGAAAGCTAGGAAACTTATGGCTTCCCTACTTACAGTTCAGGCCTCACACCATATGTTACCAAAATTTTGGTGAGAACTATTTTCAGGGGAGCACAAAGACCACAATTTAGCATGAGATATCAGCGACCAAAGCAGAATTTCTTTCCTGCAGGAAGAAATGAGCAGTCATACAAAGACACGAACGATTCCATCTCAGGAACAACAAAAGATCCTGTATAATTTTTCTACAAAATACCTTAAGAGAAGAGCATGCATCACTTACATGCCATAAATAACAATCTTCAGAATGCAGAAGCTTAAGGAGCCTAAAGGCTTATGGTTAGGTTGCCTACAAGGCTTATACTTCCAGATAGCAGTGTTCAGTGAATACAGACACGCTCAAATCTTTGTACGAGACTCTCTATCCTATCCTTATTGTAAACAATCATAGAGGTTATTCTCTCCTCCTGTTAAAAAACACAGAGCATGCACACATGGACAGAAACTCGCTTTCCTGGATAATTTAAAATAAGTAAGTACAGAAAGGTGAGGAAGGAGAAAAGAACAAAACCAAATAACCCCAAAACACTTAGTTCACGTACAGTTTCCCTAGGATTTCCAAAGAGTCTGTTACACTGCACACATCAAGAGTCTATATAACTACAGGAATTACTTGTTTCTGCTGCTGGGCCTTTTTTAGTGCCTCAAGCCTCCTCTGTTTAAGGCGTTCCAATTCATCTTCATCCATTTGGTCCAGCTTCTGCATTTCAGCATCCAGATGTTCTTCCACAACCTTGGTAGTCTGAAGTATTTCATTCTCCAGAACTTTTTGAAGTATTTCAACAGAGGTATCAGCAGCCATCTTTAACTAGAAAGTGATCTCTTCGGACCTGTGGAAATAGCAATACGTGGAATTAAAATTTACACAAACACTTAATTAAAAGTCTGGCCTCTCTTACTTGCAGTTCACACTGTAGAGAAACAAAATGCTATACTATTTGAAGATAACAGTAGATCTTTTCTATATTGCAATGCCCTTTGAGGAATATTTTCACAATGAACAAACAGAAATGGCAACAAAGATACCAGTTAAGTCCTATTCTCTCAACCCCAAAGGCAGCTGTTGAAAGCGCATAGGAACCTGCTATTTCTCATCGATATAAAGAAGGAAAATTCACCAGTTCCAAAGGAACACTCATGCTGAGCCAGATCCATGCACCTTAAATATTCTAAAACTAGAAGATGCAATCAGAAAACTCCAAGCTGCTGTGAGGAGGTGTAAGATGACTCAGAATAAGTCTAAGGAATGCTTAGTATATAAGTTCCCACCAGTAGTTTAAATGCAATTACTTTAAGTACCCGATGCATATTAACATGTTTAAATCTGAATTAACACTCCTCTCCTCAGCTAAAAGACAAGGCGCTCAACAGCAAATGCTTTAGGCCAATACACTGCTTCAATTAGTACAAGAAAACTGCTATTGCAAACACCACCCTGTGGCAGCCAGCAAAAGGATTTAAAAAACCCCAGCAACCGCTACCTAATTGCTGTGTGAAAAAACACAACTAAAATAACTTTCTGTAAAGCTCCCCCTGCCCTAACACTTCCAAAGGCACAAAATACTAAGACTGAGGCGCATGAAGAGCTGGGGCAACATAATTGATTGGTCTCCCCGACACTCCCTTACACTACAAAAAACTACAACTGTAACAAAAGACAGTTTTGAAACGGGGACAGTGCACAGTCACCCTAAACTGATTCTTAACCCGCAGGCCAGACTTGATGTGCTGAATTTGGGTCCCAGAGTACTCGCGGCTGTACTTCAAAACAGCCAAACTACAAAGCCAATGGCGCTGGTAAACACCTCGCATACAGAGGCAAGAAAGCATTTCATGCAGCGATGGGCAAACTACCAACATCACGGCAGCACTCCAAGTGTAATGCAACATCAGCAGTGCCGAGCCTGCTTACCGCTCTCCATGCATATCACCGCCACGCTTGCTCTGACCTGCAGCACCTTGTCTTGAGTCCCTCCCCCTCCGAACCTGCTAACTGCAAAGTCCATTAGTGTTTTCTATCCCGCTTTCTTGTATTTCTAGCGGAAATAAGACGGAAACTCAGCCCCCAGCCAGTCCTCACTACAGCCTGAGGTGCCAGAGGGCTCCCGGCTCCCCAGGCCGCGGAAGCCTGGGTGCCAATAAGCGTTTCCGACGCAGCGGGGGGCCCTGCGCCCACGGGCCGCTCCCGGGGGGGCTCCGCGCCGCTGACGGGGCCGCGGTGCAGCGCGCCCCGTCAGGGAGAGGCGCCGGGGGCCCGCTCGNCCTCCCCCGGCCACGGTGCCGGCCACGCCGCTCCCCGCCCCCCGCCGCCAACGGCCGAAACCCCGCCGCGGCGCAACTACCGCTCACCCCTCCGCCGCCGCTCCGCGCCTCTCCCCACCCCGTCTGCCGAGCCGCGCCCCGCCAGCGTCTCGCGCGAGTCGGGGCGGGGGGGGGGGG
>VZSZ01002040.1:240830-255022 GCA_013398815.1 Ibidorhyncha struthersii | reverse complement strand
CTCCTTTCCTGTCTATCCCTCCTGAAGAGTTTGTAGCCTTAATCATGAAAAGCTCGTGAATGCAGGTCCAGTCTGCATCCCTGGTCCCCCAGCACAGTGACAGACTTCCCTGGACAGGTAACACTTGCAAATGCAGTAAGCAGCCTTTTCCACAAACGCAAGAAAAATATCTCCTTCTAAGCACTGCCTGGACATGTAGCTGTTATATTGGGCAGTTCTTATGGATTTGACATAAACCATCCCTGTATCTCACACCCTTCATGGTAATCAGATACATAGTTCTGATGCGTGGCTAACACTAAAGATCTGCAGACCTAAGAAAAATTGTTTATTTCACACAGGAATGCATTTCTGTTTCCCAACTCTGCACAATGTTGTTTTGCTACTATGCAAATCAGGGTGATGTTTGTGTTGATACAAATTAGCACTTTTCAAGCGTTAAGTCATCCAGAGGCAGGCAGGACAGTAAAGCCAGGAGAATAATTCACAGCTAATAATTTCTCTGATGACTTTTTACCATTTATGGAATATCCACAAGCAAGGACAGAATCTCCTTTATTTCAAGTAGGCAGAAATGTCTGTGCTATAAAAAGGGGTCCTGGTTTGAGGTAAAACAGGACCAATTCTGTTCAGTAACTTTACTTTTTAGCTGAGCCTCTTCCAGCTACTGAAATTAACAGCATATTGTGCAGAAACAGTTCACTCTCATAGTGATGAGACCTATGGTTATAGCTGATGCCCAGGAATGGTATGCAGAGAGGCTCTTGCTTATACTTATTGCTGTAACACCCACGGCCAGCTGACATTGTTACTTGCCCCGTTGGAGGGTCAGAAGCAGAAAAGCATAGAGGGGTACCACCTGCAGGGAGGAGTGGACAGGACAGGTGACCCAAAACTGACCAACGGGGTATTCCGTCCCATCTGCCTCATGCTCAGTATAAAAGCTGAGGGATCAAAGGGTCAGCCCTCTTTCTTCAGTGGCCGGCATCCGAGGAGGACTCTGTCTGTTCGTCTGCCTTTGATCCCAATCCTGAATCCAGTTCCCATCATCACTGAGTCCAGCCTGGGACTTGCCCAGTGCCAGCAGGTGATGTGTTTGTCATCCTGGGAGCTTGATACAGTTTTGTATATATTTCATTATTTCCTTTTTATTTTATTATTGATATTTCATTAAAGTAGTTTCTTCTAAACTTGTAAGTCTCTCTGTCTCTCCTGTCTCTCTCTGAAGAAAAGTAGTGGAGACCATCTGTCATTCCGCCTGAGTGGCCAATCTGGCCCAAACCATGACAAAAAGCAAGAGCAACCTCAGAGGATATGGTGACATAGAGGCATGCTAACATTAATTTGGTAAGGTATTACTAGCAGTCAAGCTGGGAGCACTGGTCTCAGAATGGGATACTACTCAGCATTTGTCCGTTTCTTGAGCAGGTTTGATCCTCTCTGCTCAATTCTGTGTAAAAGTTCTTTGCTTGTGGGTCTATAACCTAAGTCAGGTCTGTCCCCAAGTGCCACTGGCACAGATATGTGACTTGCACTTATCTGGACTGTGTTTGTTTCGAAAGAGGATTTCTCAAGGTATTGGTTCAGTGGCTCCATCCAAACATATGAGCTGTTGTACCCCTTCCAAGTAAAATTCCAGGCAGTCCTGCCTTTTTCTAAAATGATGAATTCATTATGGCAACATAAACTAGGTTATTTTTAGCCAGTTTCGTATGCAGTCACTCTGTACATGCGTATGGGGGGAGAAGAGGGTCTACCCCTTCATCTCCTGCCAAGTAACTTTAGAATCCATCAAACAACTTTAACCAAATTTGACAGATCTGTAGAGAGCTCAGAAATACTTAGCTCCAATAAATTTTAGGCAAGCAGGCAGATGGCTAGAGGACAGAGACTCTCGTAACGCTGAGAAAGCACAGGAGATCTTTTAAATGTCCCCACTGCACTAAAAGGCAGTTGGTACTCATGCCTTCCTAGACCTGAAGAAATGAACTGTGAGGAAACAGGTTTGTGTTACTTCTGCTATTCTCAAAAAGATCTGCGCAGTTTTGTAGCAGAACCTTGAGAGAAGAGTAATATCTATTTGTTTGCCTCTTTCCTATCACATCTATCAGGCAAGTCTGGTCCCGAACAGAAATCTGAACAAGCCAATGCTGTGGATCAATTAGTGTTATTCAAAACAAACTTCACTTTCTAGTTACGCCACATTTAGGAGTCTCATCTTAGACTCCTCAGCTGCTAGAAGCAAAATCTCTGGCTGCAGAGGCTTGAGGGGCTCTATAGACCAAAGCCTTTCAGTCATTGTTTGCAGAGGTGCTGCCTTTGAATGAAGGCACTGAGTTTTGAACTAATATGAATTTGTATGGCTAAAACCAGAGCTTATCCAAAGTGTCAGAGGAAACAAACAAACAAAAAAAATCAGCAATTTCTGTCTTGAAGGTGGGTATCTTAGCTTTATTGATCTGCTCTGTGGTGGAAGTGCAGGAGGTGCTGAAGTGAAACATTTAAACATAGCCCTCCCTGTTTAGGCATTTGAGTGCTTGTAAAATGTCTGACTGTGGCACCCTTTTAAGAATTGTGCACAAGAATGAAGATTAAAATCTCAATGAAGTTCTTAGAAGTGTCTTAGGTTCTCTGCAGGAAAAGGAGTCAATTTTAGATGTGAAACAATCTTCAAATCCAGCAACAGACCCACAACCATTAACCGTCTCAACTCAGCAAAGACTTAATCATGTGTAAGGAGCCAAGATTAAATTTCTGTCTGTATTGTGCTGCTTTCCAGAAGTGCAACGACACTTATAATGTCATTGGAAATCCAATTAGGCACTTTTCTGCAGACAATCTAATATTCAAGATCCAACACAGGCCCAGCAGGCAGAGCTAGGCAGAACTGGGATCAGTAAACCACATTGTCCACAGCCTGACTCATCAGTCACTTCACCTCCCCAGGTGCATCAAGGCAGAAATTCATCATATTGCTCCTAACCTTCAGTCTTGCTCTCTAGCCACCTGCTGGGAATCAAACAGCACAGAGGGATTTCCCAAATCCACAGGGAGATAGTACTTAGCTTGTTAACATGCTCCAGGTCTCATCTCTGCCAGCCTGCACCAGGCAGGGCAGTGCAGCCCTGGATGGTTCTTGTCCCTGTAAGCAGAAGTGATGCACAGCAGCTCTGCCTGGCCTCCGTAACACAGGCGTTCCCACAGGACAGAGGCGTTTTGCACTATCAGCACGATATTCCTGCCAATTCAGTTCACCTTCAGGATTATCACATCACATCACTGTTATGAAGCTCCTGTATGCAAAGCTAGAGAAGAGCAAGGCTTATCCACACACAGGTTTCTACCAATGGTCTCACACTGACTCCTGCCAGAGCCACATCCGGCATAGCTTTGGAGGTGAAAAGTTTGATCCAGAGCAGAGATACACGAGCACAACGCAGCGAAGCTACATAAAGCATAGGAAGATGAATTGAGAGGCACCAAGCCTATGGGTTTGAAGGCATGGGTTGTATCAGAGCTGCCTTCCCACAAGGAGAAACAGCTGATTAATCACCCTGCCTCAGCTATTACAAGTAAGAGACAGACTCTGTTTCCAAGCCTAAACAGGCACGGAAGAGAGCTGTGTGATGAATGTAGAGGAAAAACCAGTCACACCCTGACTTGTGAATTGGCCCAGAGTACATTCCTGTTGAGAGTTCCCTTCTGAGGATGGTTTGAGTGACAGGAGGAAAGGCACAAAAGCATCCTTTGGGGAAATGGGATCGTATGCAGAGAGCTGCAAGAAGGACATTGTTAAGCCATAATGTCAAACTGTTGGTCCTCATTGATTCTTCAGGTGGTCTGACGTTGACAGCTTTTACTCCTTTCCCCTCCATGCCTTCTGTGCCTTTGCTGTGCAGCCACATAAGTGACTCATGCAAATGGTTTGCAGCTTACAGGAAACAGTCTGCTCCATGCTCAGCTTGTGGCTGTTCAGTGCCCCTTTTCTTGGCTCCATTTCCCCTGGAAAGATGGCTTTTTCCATCAGCTTTGCCAAGAGCGGTGGCTCTAAGATGCAAACCTGCAGCACGTGCTGTAATTCTCACAGACTGCCTCCTGAGCATCAGATGGCTGTAAAGAGCACAGAATAAGCTCAGCACACTGGTCCCTTAATACAAGCTGCATTCTAACTCCCTGGTGGACTCAGATACAGTGTCACTGCACGCTGCTAAACAGCTGTCACACTCCACCCCAGACACAGCTGCATCTCACTGACAAGCTTTAAAATTCCTGTTTTAACAAATCAGCAAAGTTTTAGGAGGGAAAAATCCTAACACCACCACATGGTGTTACTAATTTACTCACCTAAATCAGCAACTGCTATCCCTGTTGGCTTTGGACCAGGAGCAGAAAAGACTGCTTCCATCTCATAGAAATTGGGGATGGTTTAGTAAAATTGCATCTGATCTCATGACTGTAAAGACACTGCATTTTCATTAGCCACTCCCAAGTGAAACCAATGTCCAAGGAACAGAATGGTGAAATAATCAGGCTACTAGCAGAGAAAGGAGACAGGATAAGAAACAGCCAGTTCTCAAACCTTGATAACGCAGGGGAACATTACAGATGCCACGACAGTGGAAAACTGGACAGAGCAGGCCCTGGCAATGTAACACTGTGCCAACAGCACATGCCTAGCACATGCACTCACACACAGCCAGGTACCTCTGATGAGCAAGGACAGACAGCTGCTAAATGAAACACGGCAAGAAGCTGAGATTTCCTTTTCTTTTCCTTTTTAATTGATTAGAAAAACCAACGAAGCCACAGGCACCTGTCTGGAGTTCATGCAAGTGTTTCAGGTGTCCCTAGCATGTGACATTTGAGACTTTTTAAACCAGTATCTCCAGTTACTACCACTTCCAGCACATGAACCACTGACCCTTTGAACACCTCCACGGATAGATTCTTCTCAACAACTTTGCCAAGGAAGGACCTTCTATCATAGCCACAGTCCCATTCACTTGAGTTCCCGCCCAGCTTATCCAGAACTCAGCAAAGCTTCCCAGATCTGATAGCCTGGGATCCCCCTGCCTCCCTCCCTCCAGCTTGGCTCGCTTCTACCTTGCTCTTAGCTTCAATATAAGGGATGCTAAAATGAAAATGAAGAACAAGAGGCTGGACCACATCTTGCATCATGGTACCAACAACTATCTCATGGACATCATTAAAGATATAGGGACATGCTACAAATGCAGGACAGAACGAGGCCCAGTATGCCTTGCTAATCTGAAGTATCCATCATGCTCTTAAGCTTGGTACTTTACAGCACAGCCTCCATCCTTTTTTGTCTGACACCAAACTTTTTTTCTTTAATCTGTGCTGAGAGCAGTTATATTTGGTGGCAAAACAACAACAGGGAACAAAAAAAAAAAAATTCACCATTGTTTTTGAAATCAATAGCAACAACTTTCAAGGGCAAGACATGGAGTAGAAGGTGAGTACAGTATTTGCTATACAATGTGATCCACAGCAGATTCTACAGAGAGCTCTGACTGAAGGGCAGAACTGTTCATCTGCTTGATCCTTTTATTAACTTCCATCTTTTTCCTCTGTTGACCAAAACTGAAGATACATGTTTTCTTTTCTTAGCCTCTTTAAACTAATACGATATATCCTTTACACCCATGCACCATGAAAGGAGAGAGCCAGTCCATTCCACATAACTTTTCCTTTCCTTTGAAGAGTAGGCCAAAGTGTTGCATATTCATTACCACATCAAGAACACTTTGCCTGAGGCCTGCCTTTCTTGGTGTGCTGTAATGAGTTCAGGACCCCAGCTGTCTGCCTGGGGATTTAGAACACTGATATTCAATACTAAATTATAAGGCAGAATATTTCATTTTACTTTTTTTGCTGAAGCAGCGTATTTATAATGGTACAGTCTACAGCCACTGGATAAAGATAGGGAGAGCACATCTTTCCATTCAGGCAACACAGTCTCCAGATTACCATGGTCTAGTCCTAGCCAGTTCAGGTTTTGGATGTCAGTCTCTGCTGTTAACCTATTATTGGATCTCCCTAATGTCACATCTCCCACTAACATCCAATAATACACTGAAGCAAACTGCAACATATTCCTAGCATGCTTACAGAAGCCAACTTAGAGCCTACTATACTAACAGCTTTAACAAGCCCTACACAGCAGCTAATAAAACCAAGACGTTCTGCAGCTAATCCTTGGAAGTTTGCCACTGAGATCCTACCAACACCATTTCAGAGACAGTGGCTTCATCAAGCTCAAATCCTGCTTTCATCTAACGAAACAGCCTAGATCCACATTCTGACAACATACCTCACAGCTTTACGCTTCCTCTGAGTTCTCTAATGACAGCCTACAAAACACGCACAGCATCAGATCTGGATTGGGAATTTTTTTTAAAGAACATCAGCATTGTAGAAGAAACAGCAGAGTAATTAGTATTTCTCTAAGTAGTCCCAGGTGTGTTTAAAGGCCACAAAGATAAACAGGAGGGAAAAAAACCTGCATAGTTTGAATTACAGCTAGTAAGAGCATAAACAATCCCCTCCAATAGCCACAAGCTGACAGACCAAGTTCCTGCTAAGTCTTTTTCCTCATCAAATCTGTCTTTTATATCTGCTTTCCTACTTGAAGGCACACAAGCGTGCACCTCCCCAGAGTTAGTATGCTCAGGTAGAACATGTTAAAGCTAAAAAAAAGAGTAGTCTGGTTTTCCTCTAGAAAACCTCCAAGGCACTCAGTGCCTCAGTTACCAGGAAAACCATGAACCTTTCTGTCTATGCTACTTTACCTCATTGTAATGGGAGACAGACAAGAACAGTCTTGTGTATCTCATGATAACTGCCTCAGCACCACAGGAACCACAGCCCTGTCCCTGAACACAATGCTTTACCTCATTTCTTTCTGCATGCTTATTTCCTGGAACCATGACCGGTTTGGGTTGTTAGTGGTCTGTCAGAGAGAGACACACAGCTGAGCAACACCAGAATGGGTCACAGTTCTTTTAGTTCCCTACGTGGAGAGAAAAAAGGAAAAAAAAAAAAAGGAGGAAAAAAAAAAAGAGAGAGAGGAAGAAGTCTTTCCTGTGACTACTTTTGATTCAAATAATCTTGTTCCCACTTTGCTGTATCAGCATACAGGATAGCTGCAAAAGATGTTCAACTGCAAAGCTCTGTTCCAGCAGGTAAATGCAAGGATCAGAATGTACCAATTCCTTCACCAGCTGCAAGACACCACCAGTATGTAATGCTCTGACTGAACTCCTCCTACTTCAGTTCCCTTATTTCGTCTACATCTTGACGTGTATAGCAATGCTTTGAGTTCTGGAGCAGAACAGAAAATGAATGTCCTTCTGCTCAGGATATGGTTTCTGTTAGCTTTACTCCCTACTCCAGCCTTTAGGGTAACTGAGGTTAGGACCTAGAATAAACACAACCCTACTTCAGAAGGGCAGAGAAGGATTATAACCACACACTTCACTAGCAAATCTAGCCCAAATTAGAAGCCATTGGTCCCTGCAAACATGACTTCAGCAGGGATAAGCAGGTAGGGTGTTAAGTTCAGTGGTGTCTAGAAGAGGACAGTTTGTACTAGATAACTGCATCTTAACTTCAGAGACCATACTATCTTTTTTAGCCTTTACAGTGCCTCACTCCTCTCTGCACAGCCAGTCCAGTGACTAATAGCTGCCTGGAAAGAGGAAGAAAAAAAACTGTTTAAAGACAGTATTGTTTGCTTTTCATTTATTTTCAAGACACCAGTATTACAATTTTTAAACAAAGTAACAAGGTCAGTTCAGAGACTGCCCACCAGCAATGCCTCCAGAGAGGCCAGAGATAATAGAACATCACCTCTGAGTAAAGCCAACATTTTCCTTCATGCGATATACATGCCCAGCAATGACTTTCCATCTCCTGCCTGAAGCCAGCACATCCTCCTCCTGACAGGAAGGAGTGGAGTTCAAAGAAAGTTTCTCAGCCTTTTCAGCACAGATTTATTCCCCATTATAAAATGCAACCACAGAAGAGCCCATGCCAAATTACACTAGATGCCCACAGCTCACACTGAAAAGAAGCATTGACACTTCAGCAAGCATGTGCCTACTGGCACCTCAAAGCCCATAATCACATGCCTCAGGGCTGTTCTTCAAATAGAGCTGGAGGTAATCTTTGAATATTTGTGGGTCAGTCATTGTAGCCTTGACAGCAGGGTCCTCCTTCATGGCCTCCATCCAACGTTGGAGCTTTGGGGTGTGACTCAAAGAGCTATGGGAAAAGGAAAGAGACTGAGTAACGCAAATGGGAAACTTGGAGGGCATCAAGGAAGAAAAACAGCTTGAGCAATTCTTTTTTACTGCTTGTTTTGTTTTCTGCCTCCCAGTATAGTGTTCAGCTAGGAGCAGGTGATGAAAATACATATCAGATCATAGAAGACATGCTAGAATTTGGAAAGTGAAAGTATTCTTACAAAGCTTGTGCGCTCTGCAAAGCTGTGCAAAAACACAAATGAGCACTTATTGCGCAAGATATTAGCATGTTTTTGCTTACGTTATCCCTGTTGCAAAAAAACCCAGCTCTTATCTGCTCGGAGTTGAGGGCAGAGGCTTGTGCACTACTGCCTCCCTCTGGAATGCTTTGTTAATGGTGATTCTTGAAACAAATGCTGTGTACAGTGGTTGAGGAGTCCTCCATGACTCATGAACCTCTTCTCTCCTCTCTTGCATATCAAGACAAGCTGTGTGGTTTGTACTGCTCTGCAACCCAGCAGCTCAAAACACAGACACAGTCTATTGAGGAAACTGAGGACCTGATTAACAGACTAAATCTATAAACCCTCTCAGACACATCTGGAAAAAAAAAAACACCAACCCAACAGTGTGGCAAACTGAAAGCTTAACAGTGTAATTTATTATTTTCATTCTCTTCTGGCAGATTGACCCAAGTACTTTGCATTACAATTTCCAACTCACAAGTTTAGTTAATGCATAACTTCTCCAGGTAACTCCTAACCCTTACCCAGAAAGCATCTTTTCTTAACATACAATGGCTCAGATCCTCTATCATTCAAATACCCTCATGACTCCAGACCTATGCTGCTATATCACTTGTAGTATTTCCCCTTCCAGTCAAGGACCACACAGGAGACAAAGTCAGTCACTAACCCATCGGTAAAGCCCTCATTTTACAGTGCCAGAAGTTTCAATGCTGAGGATTCCCTGCACCTTTCTTGTTCTTCAAGAATGCTTTAGGCACCAGGGTGAGACTAAGTGTTCTGTACTCATCCTCTGCTTTTATCACCCATTACCTCATACAAGCTGACTCTTTAGTCCTGTTTTAAACCACTTATAAAACACTTTTCCTTTAATACCATCTCCCCTATGTATTAATGTAACACCATGGTAACTGGACCTGTTTCAGGACATAACAGACTCAAGACATTTATTTACATATTAAAAAAATGCTATTACAACAGGGACAGATCTATTAGCTACAGCAAGGTAGGATACATCTTACCCATCTCAAAACAAAATAATCCTCCTTTGTCAACCTAAGATTTCCAAAGAGAACCATAAGACTGCATTTCAAGTCTGAGGGTTTGCATAAAGCAATTTGAACCTAGGCATCCATAGCTCCATCCCCTTCAAATAAAGACCATTTTCATCTGTGATGTTAGGGACAGAAAGTCCTGTATTTTAACCATTTCTTCCAGATCTGTCAAAATTATTTGGTAGGAAAACAGACCTGGTGAAAGAAAGCCCATTTACAGAAGATCCCTGAACAACTTATCTCTCTTTTGAGAAGATGCTTCGCCCAAACTGTAACACAATACAAACTTTCTTCAGCAGCTTCCAAGAGTGGCCCATTGCTGCAAAGTATATTTATGCTGAGGCACCCCAGTATGCACTAGAAGCCAGGCGAGGTACTCACTCCTTCAGCTGGAATGGTTCCAGACGTTCAAACCACGGCCAGATCATGTAGTCAAGCATGGAGATTGAGTCCCCACCATAAAACACAGTGTTGCATTTGGACAGAATCTGTGAGGGGCGAGATATGACAATTGCCATCAGAAGGAAATTACTGCAGCAGGACTCTACAGTAACAAAATACTCCCACCTCGTAGAGGAATGTAGGCATACAGAAGGAATCAGACAGCAAATAATGCAGATACAGCACATTTCTCCTCTACATGGAATATCTGGGGAGTCAGGCCTAGTCAGTAAAGTAGCTGTAGTATCAAGCTTAACTATTTCATACACTGTCAGTCCAGGTCTTCTGCAGTGGTTCAAAACTGTCACAACATATGAATCACTAGTGAGCTGTAGCTTGTGCACAAACAAAAAGGAATTTAACTCTCAGAATCTGTCAGTTCATGATTTCTTCCTTGTCAAAAAGCATTAACGGCACAGACTAATCAAACATAAAAATGCACATGCATTTCTTGAGCAATAAATCCAGCTAAATTTAACATCCAGATAAACTAGAACACCATTTTTGCATGGACTCTTTTCCCATGGCATTTGAGGCCAAGCAGTGTCAGGAAAGCATTTCTAACATCACCTCTAGAACTGGATTTGATTCCAGGTGCAAAGGGAAAGCAAAGGAAGCAAGTCTATCATCCACATACACCAGACAGAGATCCCCACAGCTCAGCACAGAAAGCAGGGACACAAAGAATGCAGCAAGTTCTCCTGTTACATTTATGTTTCTGGTACATTTCAAGTGCCATCGTCATCCAAGTTACCATGCTTTAAGGAACCTCCAGAGCTTGGTCTCTTCTTCCGTAAGACAAGTCCCTCTGTTTGCAGACACTTTGGCTTTTTAAACATGGAATTCAAGAGACCTTACAAATCTTTGTCTTCAAATTTGAACACACAACAAATTTGTACAGCACTCCTATGGCATTTACACCCTGTCCCCTAACCCCCATGAGGTAGTAGAACTTTTAAAGCAGTTCTTCAGGGAGCATCAAGCTGTTTGAGTTACCAGGTGTCTGGCAGAATATAACCTGGTAGTTGTTTCCTGTGCAACCTGCTGTAGGTGAACCTGCTCTGGCAAGGGGGTTAGACTAGATGACCTCCAGAGGTCGCTTCCAACCCTGACCATTCTGTGATTCTATTGCACCTTCCCAGAGACGGGAACACAGCTCCCTCTGTCGGGTAGCAGCAAATTAAATACAGCACTGTTACAAACACTTCCCTTCTTGAATAGCTTATTGCAAGAGATGAGTGAGGTTGCAGGGCTCTCTTCCTTCCTCCCATCCTCATGCGACCTTCAGCTCCTCCTGCAAAATCCTTCAGGATATAGTAAAATAGAGACACTGAAGGAGCAGCAAGTATTTCACAGCATTAATAAAGCAGGAGGAAGGTTAATACTTCCTTAATGTTCAATAGCTTCATATTTCAGGGAAGTGAAACATACGCGGCTTCCCCCAAGAACTCATTTGACATCTGCACTACTTACAGCATCAGCCAAATCAGACAGACAAGGCTACTCTGAAAACAATTTTACTTTGGCAAGTCAAGGGGGGGGAAGCACAATGCACATGACTGTTAGGAGAATTAGGAAGGTACTAGGAAGCTATTCGTAGCTTTGCACCAGAAGAGAAACACTACAAAGGAATGCTTCTTGATCAAGCCAGACAAGCATTAGTCATGGCTGCTAAAAACACAGAAGGAATGGGTTCATGATAAAGGCAAGTCTGACAGCTGTTCAGACTAGCCAAGAACCACTACTGACACTAAATCAGGATTGTGAAGTTGCTAATACAGCATATCAAAGCCACCTCACACTTCCCTGGAGCTCTGCTGAAGTTGCATTACACAACAGTGTAGCAGAACACACCCCAAGGGTGGATTTCTGCAAGGGACAGATTATATTAGAATCAGAGAATGGTTTAGGTTGGAAGGGACCTTAAAGATCACTTAGGTCCAACTCCCCTGCCATGGGCAGGGACACTTCCCCCTAGACCAGGTTGCCCAAAGTTCCACTCAGCCTGGCCTCGAACACCTCCAGGGATGGGGCATCCACAACTTCCCTGGGCAACCTGTTTCAGTGTCTTACCACCCTCAGAGTAAAGAATTTCTTCCTAATAACTAACCTAAATCTGCCTTCTTCCAGTCTTCCATTCCCCCTCATCCTATCACTACATGCCCTTGTAAAAAGTCCCTCCCCAGCTTTCCTGTAGGCCCCCTTTAGGTACTGGAATGCCATTATAAGTAGAGAGGTAGAATCACCTCCCTCGACCTGCTGGCCATGCTTCTTTTGATGCAGGCCAGGATACAGCTGGCTTTCTGGGCTGCAAGTGCACGTTGCAAGGTCACGTTGAGCCCCGCAGCCTCCCAAGTCCTCCTCCTCAGGGCTGCTCACAATCCATTCTCCACCCAGCCTGTATTTGTGCTTGGGATTGCCCTGACCCAGGTGCGGGACCTTGTCCTTGGCCTGGCTGAACTTCATGAGGTTTGCACAGGCCCGCCTCTCAAGCCTGTCCAGGTCCCTATGGATGGCATCCCTTCCCTCCAGCGTGTCGACCGCACCACACAGCTTGGTGTCGTCAGCAAATCTCCTGAAGGTGCACTCAATCCCACTGTCCGCGTCGCCAAAGATGTTAAACAGCACCAGTCCCAGTACCAAGCCCTGAGGAACACCACTTGTCACTGGTCTCCAGTTGGACATCGAGCCGTTGATTGCAACTCTGAGTGCGACCATCCAGCCAGTTCCTTATCCACTGAGTGGTCCATCCATCAAATCCATCTCTCTCCAACTTAGAGACAAGGATGTCGTGCGGGACAGTGTCAAATGCTTTGCACAAATCCAGGTAGATGATTTCAGTTGCTCTTCCCTTATCCACTTATAACCCCGTCACAGAAGGCCATCAAGTTTGTCAGACACAATTTGTATTTAATGAATGCTAATGAATAATTCATATTGGCTGCCACCAATCACCTCCTTATTTTCCATGTGCCTTAAGCATAGTTTCCAGGAAGATCTGCTCCATGATCTTGCCGGGCAGAGATGAGACTGACCGGCCTGTAGTTCCCCAGGTCTTCCTTTTTTGCCCTTTTAAAAATGGGGTTATGTTTCCCCTTTTCCAGTCAGTGGGAACTTCACTGGACTCCCATGACTTCTCAAATATGATGGATAGTGGCTTGGCAACTTCATCCGCCAGTTCCCTCAGCACCCACGGATGAATCTCATCAGGTCCTATAGACTTGTGCACCTTCCTTAGATGGTACTAAACCTGGTCTTCTACAGGTTTTTCTACCTCATTCTCTCAGACCCTGCCTTTGCCTTCTGCTGCTTGGGTGGTGTGGTTAGAGCCCTTGCTGGTGTCATTGTCTTGTCTGTGTACCAGGTGAGTAGGTCTCCCGAGAAAGTCTTCCCTAGTCTTCCTTTTGTCACCAACATACTTATAGTAGCTTTTCTTGATTCCCCCCACCCCAAACAAAAAAGATTTTATTTCATCACCAGTGTATCTGCACTGACTTCAGCAGAGCTACAGCACAGACGCTTTTCAGCAGCTCAAGATTTCTAAGACAACAGCAGTCAGCTAGAATTCATAAAACTCCATAAGTCCACACAGCCTTCATCATACAGATGAAATTTAGTTTAGCTACTTCGAATTTACACTAATGGCACTGTTGTGCATCCTAGGCTGGGAGGAGTAAATTGAAAGACTGTTCATTGCTATTACTACCAACTGAATGAGAAGAGATCTAGTTCCAAAGGCCAAGGCATGAAAGAAAAAAGCAATCATACAATGACTAGCAACCTGGTCGTTATCATGAAATACTCTTACCTCTTCAAGTTTGCCAAACTTTTCAGCAATCTCTGCTTTAAGCGCTGTGGTGTCCTGTCCATCTTTGACTGCCACAAAATACTTGAAAACTATGGGGGTTATCTATACAAAGGAAAGAAAAAAGCTTTAATGTTCCTATTACAATAATACAAGTCACTCAGAGCTTAAGATGTTAAGATGCCAGATGCACGTTAAATCTTAAAGATATAACTTTAAATAGTTAAATAAAGTCCATTAATAAAAATCTTTTATACTTCATAAAAGGCTTAAAGGAAAAATGAATGCAAATACTAATGAATTTCAGTCTTGTAATAAAAGGAGAATAATGAAAAGGAGGACATGCTTCCCATCTGCACACACTGTAAAAAGGAGAAAA
>VZSZ01002040.1:189751-236376 GCA_013398815.1 Ibidorhyncha struthersii | reverse complement strand
CAGGGCCTCCTGGGCCAGGCCTTCTCCCACTACAGCGGCACTGCATCACCTGCTGCCCTTCAAAATCCCATCCAGTCCCACCTTGAGGATAACAAGGAAGGTTTATTTCTCCCACAACTATTCCACTTCATGATGGAAATGCAAGAGTAGACAATAGGTAACAGATAAGGGGGAGCAGCAAATGTTAAATTTAATTTCATTACTACCTTGCAGTCATAGAGGGATTCGTGCTTGCTCCTGCAAACATGACCTGTGGGACCATCAGTATGTCCATAGAGAAAAAGAGAGAACCAAAGCACAGACTGAAGTCCTCTCCGTCCCTTTTGCTCCCTCGTCAGTTAGGTGAGGGCTCCAGGGCCTTCCTTGTGCCTGCTTTTCTTGTGGTATAATAGTGGCAATGGAGGAGCTTTCCTCTTAATGCATTTCACACAGCATCCAAGTTGATCTATGGTCCCAGAAATGAAACGTTTCTCTTCCTGGGGCTCCACACACTTCCACCCACCCTTGCAGTCAGAGCTGTACCTTATTAGGAAACAGCACGTTTGTAGGCACCAGAGGGCTGGGCCAGCTGCAGCCAAAGGGACGGACGGTCCTGGCCTTCCCAGCGATAGACATGTCTCTGTCAAACCTGCAAGGTTAACAGAGGAACTGGAGCTTCTCCGGTCTCATTGTTGGATCCACGCTTGCGCCATTGGAAAGTTTTGCCTGTTGGTGACTTTTGGTTTGGTTTTGTCACTGGAGTTGGGCCTCAGGCATGATGTTGCAAACCCCAGTATTTTCTGTGGGGATCTCTCCTGCAGACAAACACTAAGATGGCCCCTAGTAAAGCGACCATGAACCTGACACCAATATTCATTTGAATAGAACAACAACATGATTTTTTGTTAAGTCATTGCTGTTTGATTATGCAATTAATAAGAAGGTCAGCAGTGAAAGGGAGTGGTAATTTGTTGCACAAGCCTGCCATGCCCTAGGCAAACAGAACATAAGATGTCCTTTGCCAGCAAAATAATTTCTACTATCATTAAAAAAATACTGTGTTAGAAGACATTTTCCATTCCTCTGAGTGTTTCCCTTAGGAAAGATTCAGCAGCATTTTGGGTCATGAAAAAACAGAGAACTCATTTGAAGTTTGTTTTCGTGATTAAGGAGAACACAGGCAGCCTGCTAACTCCCAGCCCAGAGACAGGCACGTAGGAGCACAAAGCAGCATCACAAAATCCATGTGCTACAATACCTCCTCAAAGGCACCATGGAAAAATAAAACCATTTCCTCATCCTGTCTTGGTTTTGTGTGGCCTACAGAGCACCTGCGGAGACAAGAAGTAAGGTACAGGCTTGTCCTGCCACCCCTGGACAGCAGTGCCACTCTCCATCGTAGCTCCATGGTGCTGTGGAAGTACAGCACCATCACAGAACCACACACTGCCACTGTACAGACAAGTGATAGCGAACGAACACAAGCGAGACGCTATAAATAACATTTCTCCCTTTAGGAAAAGGAGGTGTTATTGCTAATTCTGCTTTTAAAATACTTGATAGTTCTTACTGTGCTACCACGTTAAAAGCCGTAACTATATATAGAGAGATCGTAGTTGTACTTTCTCTTCTTTCCAGTGGCCTTCTCCTCAGCTCTCTTTGAAGCTTCACAAGCACTGTCTTACACATCCTGAAAAAGACTGCCCCGGGTGCAGCACTTTGGGAAAAAAAACGAAGAGAAGCAACGGGAGAGCTGGTACAGTAGTCTCACTAAGCAACAGGCCAAGTGCTGCTGGAAGGCCCCGCAGGGTGGCTGAGGGAAGGAACCCACGCTCGCTGCCCCAACGCTGCCTACTTTTGAGGCACAGCAGCAACGACTGTGCAGGTTAAAGGCCCCACACACCAGCGCCTCACAGGCAGCGTTACCCCGTTAGCCCCAGGCCGGTGCCTGCGTGGCTGGACACGCCGCAGCGCGCCCCTCTCAGCGCTTCGGACCCGCCACCGCCCATGAGAGGAGCCCTGCTGCTGGCCCTTTAAATGCCTCCCCGCGTTCATTGGTTGGTTGGCGGCACGGCGCAGGCCAATCAGCTGTCTGTTTTACGCCTGGCGGGAGGCGTTGTGTCAGCTAATAGCAGAAGCTGTTCTTGTTCCTTAGAGACGGGTGTAAACGGGTTGGGGGTGGTGTGGCGCGAATGGAGGCGGCCGGTGAGGCCCAGAGAGCGGGCCCGGCCAGTGAGGAGCTTCGCGCCGAGGCCCTGGGGGGCCACCATTGCTCCTCGGCCGAGGAGGCCGCGCTGGAAGTGAGGTGGGAGCCGGCCAGAACAGCCCGCGCCCTTCGGGTTTCCACACATTCCTGAGCCCCTCGGCCCCGGTGGGGTGCGCCGTGTCCTGTCCTCTGTCCCCGGGTGCTCAGCTCCTCTCAGCCCGGGTCAGCTCTATACAGCCGTCAGAGAATAGGGCAGGTCTAACAAGGAGAGGAAGGGAGGCTGCTGTGGTGTGGGTCTATGTTAGGGCCACAGGCAGTTGGGGGTGAGGAGAGGGAAAGAAGCACTGGCATTGCAGCATATAGCAGCAACAGCCTTTGGTGGATTTGGATGAAATTTAGGTTCTCTGCCCTTAGCACAGGGAGGCTCTGAAATGAGGAGTAAGAGCAATCCTGACTAGTTTTAAGCTAGAGCTTGCTGAGTTGATAATAAGTGTGGCATGAGTTATCTTTTCCTGTCTAGTGATCCTGGCAGCACGTGATCCTGATGAACTCTTGTGGCATGCTTTTCTTTTCAGTATCTGGCCTCGTGAACCCATACAGTTCTGTTCTGTTCATGGCCACATCTCTCTTCTGTTTTACCCAGACTACTTCAACCTCTAGAATTTCCCTGGCTGTTCTATACCTCCTAAATCCCACTGTCATCATCTCCTTCCATGGCTCTTAATTTTCCTGGTATTCTAAGTACTCACTCCTGCCTTTATCTCTCAGCATCTTAACCTGCACGTCGGAGACTTTCAGATTTCCTTTTCTGAGAAACATTACCCACAGTATATATAGAAAGACACTTCTCTTCCAAAGCTCTTGGCAACCCAACAACTTGCTTTTTGGTTCTGAACAAACAGGAGCTGTAGATGAATTAAGCCCTTCCTGCCCCACCTTGATTGAGACTTTCACAGCAATCTAGGATGTTTAGATGTTTTTCCTATGTAATGGGACAGATGTTTAAACTTCCTTGTCCATTGTATTTCAGCTGTTTCGCTGACACTTATGGGACATAGATCCATAATTATAAGTGCAGCACTTTTTAGTGGAAAGAAAATTATTTACTCTGCTAATAGGAGAAGCAGGCTTCAGCCTTAATCAATTCTGATATTTGCAGAGTAAAAAATATACCATCTGAAGTATGTCATTACTATTCCAAGGAGGTCCTTTGTGCAAACCAGTGTTACTTGGAAGAGCTGTGATCCAGGTTTTTTGCTTTGTTAAAGCACATTAAGAAATGAAAACATTATGCAAAATAAAGAATTTAAACCCTACTGAATGTGAAGCAAAGCCCATTTCCATAAAATAGAAAAGTTTTAAGTTTGCCTTTCTTATAAATTAATATTAGCAGGAGTAGTATGCATATCAGTTTTAGAAGAAAGTGACAAAAATTATTTTGCAGTGGGAAGTTGGAATGCCGTGTTCTATGACTTCAGAAAACACAAAACTCCTGGTTTCATGTAATCTGTTTTGTATGAACTAGCAGTTTTCGGTGGCAAAATTCTCTGTAATGAAACTTCCAAGCAACTGTAATTACTTTGCCCCATCTACCAGCTGGCTAAGTTTATGACTGAAATACTTCTGACACAATGTTTATACAGAACTGGAGACAGACACAGCATGGAAAACATGTGGGTGAGCCGTGGCTAATTACCTGACTCAGTGTGTACTGCACCAGTCATAGCTGATATCGGGTAACAGGCTGAATCCTTGTCCCCTTGAGCCTTTGCTGGTTGTATAAGGATGATAAATTGTGCTGTCATCCCATTAAGTTATCCCTGCATATACATTTTCTAGACTTCATTGTACCTCTGCAAACAGAAGTTAAAAATACTTCATTTACGCTGATTCAGATCTAGTGTTGGAGAAGAGCATAGAGCTTGTCTTGTCAGCATGTTCATAAAGGTCTGCTTATGTGCCATGGTACGTCATACATCTAGTTCCTGTGTAAAAGGTTTGGAAAAATATTCATCAGCTGAAATGTCTCTTCTTTGTTGCCATGGTATTCAGTTCATCTGCATGAGCATGTGATCACTGTACTCCCACTCCCCTCTGGCTACGTTTACTCCTCTGGTGTGTAGTGAAAGAGGCCAAGAGCAAAAACTACTCAGAAAAGAGAACAAGAAGTTATTGCTGGACACAAATATCTTAAGACTAGTCATTTAAAAATGTTCCTAACTACGAGAGTGTTGAGGCTGTAGTACAGTCTTCTAGTAAGAGTATAGAGGATCAGCAGCTGAGCTGATCTTATGCCTGACTTATGTTCATGAAAGGAGCGTGAAAACACTGCTTGCAATTGCAGAGGACAAAGATCTCTTCCAGTCAAATGCTCTTATTTGGAAGAAGATAAGAGTTGGAAAGTTTCTGAACAGAAATTAGAAGAGAAGGTCTTAACAGCAGCGTTGTACACAGAGGATATCTGTACAGTGCTGAAACTTTTCTGCCATGGTACTAGCAGGCTAAGCTGTGGCTCAGTCAGACATCTTCACTTCGTGGTAAATGCAAATCCCTTTGGTAAGAGGACCCTGATGTTTATCCACACACTTTCTGAAAGGTAAAAACATCTGCAGGCAGTTATGATTTTGTTGATACATTGTAAGTTCCTAAGCTGACTCCTCCTCAGTAATTTATTTCAGTCCTTGTGTAACACATCCTGTTTACATTCCAAAGTTTTACCATGTTAAAGTGCTGAACTGAACAGTCCTCCTGGTTAAGTTCACACAAACACAAGCTGTGCCTTTATATTTTTTATTTTATGGAGATGAGATGAACTATGAAAGTTCATCTCATGAATGATTTGAAAGGTTAAGCAAACACAATTGGGTCCCAAGTATGGATCGTTCCTGTGTAATTCTTTCAGAATAAAGGCATACTCTAATACTATGAGTACAAAAACAGAACCTGTGAACCGGCTAACTTTATCTTTAGTGAAAACTGGAAGAAATATAAGCATCTCTCCATGTTTTTATGACAGTCCTTTGTGCTCCATCCGGGTAAGAGTGACCATATGTTTTTGGAAACACTGAACTAGTGATTCATAATACTAGATCTTGAAGTTACTGTGGTTTTGCAGCATTGGTGTGAGGATGAGTCTAACAAATCCCAAGCATCAGTTCAGTGTAACTTAGGCTACAACATTCCATTTATCACAGTATTTTAAGAAATGTGTCTTTAATGTTTTAACATTCTGTTGCTCTTTCTTAAGTTGGGTTCAGGGATTCTCAAACAAGAACTTTGGCTTTATCAACAATCAAACTGTCTGCTACCCTTGTGGCAATTACATCCTTTTCCTGGACATTGAAACAAAGAAGACGACAGTGCTGCAGTGTCAGACTGGCCAGGTGGGAGCCTTTGCAGCGAATGGGAATAGTCAAGTGCTGGCCTTTTCAGACCGGAAGCTGAATCCCATCATATACATCTACACTTTTCCAGAACTCAGTAAACTGACAGAATTAAAAGGTAGTGATGTGGTAACCCTCCCTGTCACCATTTCATTGAAACAATACTTAAATCATCCAGTTTCTGAAGGATTTTTTTTATAAGACTTGAGAAACTGTGTGACAGGAAACTGTCTCATGGCAAGATGCGTGGAAAGAAGTGGGAGGAATTTTCCACTGCATTACTTTTAGTTAGGCTCAAGCTAGGGAGGAATATGACAATACAAAATGGAGCTGTTTAAAGGAAAAACAAATGGAATGAAATTACATTCATTTTAGGAAAATATAGTCAGAATAACCAAAAAAATCATTCTGCAGTAGTCTTCCAAGCAAACTGCTGAAAGCCACATTCAGAAATCTGAGACGTGAGAGGAATAAGGGTTCTTGCAGTTAAACTTTGGTGTCTGGGATCTAATGTATATTTTTGCCCACCTCGTAACATTTCTCTCCTTAGTTAAGTTGCTTACCCTATCCATGTTTCAGTTTCCTTGCCATTTAAATAAGGATCATACTACTTGTTTATTTCATGTATATGAATGAAATTATGAATGCAAATGATTTCAGGGTACTTGGGGAAAAATACTTTACAAATTCAAGGTATTATTGAAAAAAAAATCCAAGAAGTGATACATGGGGAACACTTTCATCAAATCAAAACAGTAATCTAGAGTGAAGCAAAGGAATCAGGGGCCTGAAGAATGCCTTTGAAGTGTTAAAGTGGATATAAAGGAACTGAGTATCTGTGATAGTATGCAGTAAAGTCTGGGGCAATTAAAGACCATGTTCTTTATTTTTATATTTCAGGTAATGCTCAGCTGGACTACACCTTACTTGCATTTAGTTTCACAGGCCCATATCTAGCCAGTTACTCTTCAATCCCAGAATTCGTTCTTTCAGTATGGTAAGAGCAAAAAAAAAAAATCTCTAATACTGTTTACATTTAATTAATATTTTTTTTATATGTGCTGTTTTACCATAAGTTAAGTTAACAAATGTGGAAGACACACTAGTTGCCTTCATCTCCATTTTTTTTTCCTGATTGATCATTGTCTGCGCACTTTCTATACCAAACTTGCTGTTTATTTTCTAGCATTAGTAGCCACTACTCAGAATGACTGTTACTTTGCTACAGCTATCTTCTACTTTCTTTGAAATTTTGTGGTTTGGAGTACTTCTGAAGTCTTCATCACTAGTTAATTATCTGTTCACCCTTGGAAGTTGAGCACCATGCTGTTTGTGAAAGAAAGTTGCCTGCTGAAAAGAGAAAGTCGATTTCTACCTTTTTGTTCCCCTGGACTGTCCAGTGGTCCTCTTAATTACTCATGCTTGACTTAGTTCTGTCTTACAGTTGTGCTCAGTGATTACACTACCATGGGTCACTGGGTTAGATTATCATTTTCTGCTTATTGTCATGAAAGGAATATAATATGTTGCAGATACAGAAAACTAGATTATTTAAAATTTTAAATTGTTATGTAAAAATATAAGCCTGCTTATGCCTCCATTGCCAGCAAACTTCCACGAACTGTGGAGTCTGAGCACTGCGTCAAAACAAATGGGGAGGGTGGAGTAGGAGGAAGACAAGCAAGGACATGTAATGAATATTCTGTATACTCCCTGATAATGATGACCTTTTCTTGTACAATGATTACTGAAGAGGCAGAAACTCCTGTAACTTCAGAATTTTAGTAATGATAGTTAGATACTATTACAGATGCCTCTTCTTTATCCCTTATGAAGAAGAATAATGTTTGTTGTGAACTCTGATTGCACATGGTACTTCAGGAAGGATGTCTTTGTGTATATCACAGTAGAAGCCAGTAAGACAGTCTCACTGGCCTGGAAAGCTCACATGCTTGTCACTTACAGCAGAAATCACACATATGGTCTAATGTTTTCATTGTGTGCAGTTAAACAAAAATCCACCATCTTGAAAGATTTCTCCAGATTATTCTTAAAAACTGAAAAATCTAGAAATGTTTCAGTGCTTTAAAATAGTGGCCATTTCCAAGGCCAAACAGTTTAAACCTATTTGAATCAGCATGAATATGACTATCAGCAGCTAATTGTCATAAAAGAACTATCCTAGATTCCACTCAGAAAGAATTTAGTAACAAAATATAATTACCTTACAATAGTAAACTTAGAATTTATAATAACTTGAACAGAGGTGTCTGAATTTACTGTGAGATCAGGACCTTCATTTTTGCAATTGGATTATGTTGTGCATTTATTGTAGAAATGTGTGTGTGGACAGATGAAAGGAATTTCAATGTTTAGCATTCTTAATGTGTGATTACAATATGATGATTGCACAGTTCCTGTATGTTAAGCAGGTAGTTTGGAATCGGAGGTGTAGGAGATGTTTTGAAAGTTATGTCAGTCTCAAAATATAGAAAGCTTATGGATAACTAAAACCTGCCTTTTATCTGAGGTATTTTATCTCTAGATCTTTATTCTTTTCTGTTCAAAGGAGAGACTTAATGCCAGATTCTTTTTCAGATGTGTGTACCATATAGTTTCAGATCTTAATAAATTATCTGCGTTGGCACTCTCTGTTAGGTATGGGAGGAGCACATGCTCACATCTTTAGAGAGACAGCTACACTGATATCTTTTAAAGTCAGAATTGCAGCTTATGGCTTTCTGTAATTTTAATGAGTTACAGTTTACATGTGAATATTTCTCATTTTTCTGCATATGCTATCAATATTAACCATTGTCTTAGGTCCTCATCTCTTTCTGTGAGTGAATTTATTACAGGCCAGAACAACAGGATTATACTAAATCCATTTACAGCAGTGTATGCATTTTTGGTTTTTTTCCTCTCAGCAGTAATGACAAATACTAAAGCTATAAATGTTATTTAGATTAACAGCCAGATATTTTGTCCAAGAAATTAAGAAACAGTTTTAACCATTTTCTTCAAATTATGTTAATCAGTTCCTGGACAGCACCTAAAAATGCAAATGCAGTCTAGAATTAATCTGGATAATAGAGAAATATGCAAATTAGATGGTGAGAACATAAAATAGATTACACAGGACAAAAGAAAAGTCAGTGGAAAGCAGATTCCCAGGCTTGCGTCAGCTATACATAACAGCCCCACACAAATTCTGCCCTGGTTTGTCTTCAAGTTAGTTAATGCAGCCATAGCTTGTATGTCTGCATTCACAGCACAATTACTGTATTACCTAATTCATCCATAGATAATCACAGGCTGACTGTCTTTTATTCCCTAATCATAATACCTTCCAACTGCAAGCCTGCAAGCATTAAAATCATTGTTTTTCAGATTGGAAAAGCAATGCTGAGGTCTGGGGTGCTGAAGAGTTAATTGTTTGGGCCCATTAAAGTAGTCATTTATGGAATGGATGAAAAAAAATCCATGTCTCTTGATTCTGTTGGTCTTTTCACAAAAGGAAGTGCATGATAATGTTTCTAAAATGTCAGTTTTCAAAATTATTTTACTATTCAATCTTTTTGAAGCAGTACTAATTTTATGTGCGTCTAATTAACCACCCCGTTTTTATTCTCAAGAAGACCTAACTTATTTGACAGCAGAAATTTTTTGTCAGTGACAAAGTATTTGGTTTCCAGTCTTGGTCTTGAATGTCAGTCAAAATCACATCCAGATTTTTGGCTTGAATATTTTTGACTTATTTAGTGGATTTGATTTTCTTTTACTCTCCTTAATGAAGGAACTGGCAAGAAAATATCCTCCTCTGCAGTGAGTCTCAGCCGGGGGTAACAGCGACCTCTTTAAGTTTTAACCCCATGAATTGGCAACAACTGTGTTTTGTTAATGAGAGGTCCATTACTATCTGGCATATTGAAAGGAATAATGACGAGCATCACCTTAAGCAAAAGTAAGTGGAACACCCTTCAGGTTAAGAGAATATCTAGAACTGTATTTTAATAACTAAGGCTATCAACCTACATCTGTTTGCAAAGAATTTAATCCAATTTAGTTGACCTAGCAATTGCAATCAGTAGTTGGTAAATCACAGCCAGTATGAATCTATCTAGACAATCAAGTTAATTGAATTTATGATTTCATTTCTTAGCACTCATGTGTCCCGATTATGCACATCATGAAGGTAATACTAATCAGCTGCTTTAGCAGCCTCTATCAAAATCTGCATGACTGAATTAAGGTAGTGCCTGGACTGCTTTCCTGCAAGTGGCTATGTTGAGTATTGCTTTTGTAGTTATAAAATGACCAAATTTGGATCAAGTTGTTTCCTAGCAAGCATAGTTAAACAATATGTTGTTGTAATCACAAATTGTACCCAAAGGAGTATCAGTTTTCTGTGTGATTTTTAGTTTGTGTGGCCAATTTACAGGTCCAGAGGGGATGGCTCTGTCAGTGCAATTCACTGAGCACAGCAAACCTAGAATTTATTTATGCTAAAAAGTTTTTGAGGCTGATATAGAAGTAGTATGTATCATTCAAGTTGGAATCCTTGAAATAGAACGCATACACTGTTTCAGTGGTAGCTACTCTACAGTTCCCAAGTGTGTTTAATCTCATTAACTATGAATATAACCCCCATATTGCCACTAACTCAGTTATATCAGTGAAAGTATAGACAAGGCCTTAATTTGCAATATGAAAAGAATACTGAAGGGTATTTTACCTTTTGTCATTCTAGAGTACACATGTGGAAATGCACATATAGTCCTTTTTCCTCGCTTTTCATTCCATTCAATAGAGGTTAAACCTCCACTGAGAATGGTTTATTTTACATAAGTTTTTTCCAAGTCATAAATCACCATAGTTTGTAAACTATAGAATCCTCAACTTCTGCATTGCAACAGCCACTCATACATCAATTACCAGAGTGCAACAGGCAAATACTGCTACTAATTTTTCATCATTGTTAAACTTTCTCCAAATAAACATTAAGCATGAATCCTCACAGCGTATGCAAATTAGGTGTGTGACCTTATTAATCCTGGTTAATAAGGAAACAGTAACATAGAATAGTTGTTTATACAAGGCAACAAGAAAAGACACCAAGTTAGAGCATGGCAATCCGTTTCTGCCAGTTAGGAATGTTCCTCTTTTGTAGTAGAATTACTGTTACTTTTCAATGAAATGGTATGTGCCATGTAGAATGACTGTCTACAACAATCCTCTATTACTCTTGCAGAAGTAAAGCCCATTAACTGTGTTGGTGTCTCACAGTTTTGAAAACATGCTTCTCAGTTTTGTATCAGCATTTACTATTTGTAATATTTCTCCTCCTCACACAGTGTCTCTTGCTTTTTCACAGGCCTGTGAAACTCCCTGATGGACAAGGGTCAATGAGTCCTCATAAGGGTTTATTTTTCCCAGTTTTTCATAGTGAAGATCCGTACTATGGCCCTGATTTGCCAGTTTCATCCATTGCTGGACTAGTAGGAGATGAAGCAGAAACATTTATGGTAGATACTGATTTTTTTTCATTTTTACTATTCCAAGTCATTATGCTTTTTATGCAAATAGGTGTTAATAAATTAATAATTTTAATGTCTGTTAAACAGGTACAACTCAGTAGATAGATCTATTGTGTCAACAATATTTTTGAAATCCATTTTGACAGGAGACTTATGGGACATACTGCTACTGCACAGTGCAGTACAATGTAGGGATTTCTGTCATGGGTCCTAACATAATAATATATCTGTGCAGTGGAGGTACTAATCTGTATCCCAGAAGCAGCATAATCATGTTAGCATTTAACTATGGCCAAGCTATTATAACCTGCTCAAACCTTGAAAACCTATGCCCATGCTAACCTTCAGGTATCCTTACTTCCCTTTGAGATTTGTTTTCTTTTTGACTCTGAAAATGTTTCAACTTACAGAAACATTGAAGGCTTTGTTCCAGACAGCAACCCCTGCTTCTGAAATACATTCCCACACTACTGTCAATGTTGGACCTGCCCATTTGTCTCGCTTGTATTTGATCATTTACTTGTTAGCCTCCCTTGAGAGGCCTCTTTTGAGAGTCTTCAGAAGCGTTCTCATTTTGTTTGTTTACTTACTTTCGCCTGACTACCAACTAGAAACATCTGCCAGTGTGAAATCATTTAACGTGCAAATCTGGGATTCTCTTACGAGATTAAGACCATGAATTTCTGTTGGGTGGCTTGTGATATATATGAGACACCAAAACTACTATACATAAGATGATACAGGCATTATACTACGTCTTTTCAATGGACAAATGTGAGTTCTGTATTATCAGATTAGTGAACCACAGGTTTCTGCAATAAACTTTCCTTATAAAGCAGAATAAAAAATAAAAATAGGGAATGATGCTTTCATGACTTCATCCTCTTTTCATGGCTGCATGCATTCAGATTCGCAGAGATTTTTAACTGTGTAAATGCTGATGCCCTTGGTTTCCAGGACAATCAATATCTACAAACAAACATCCTGTACTGATGCTGATGACACATGGACTGCTTAATCTTCAAATCACTTAGAACTGGAAAATGAAGATAATGTATGCTCGTTAGGGGCATTGCCTTTTTCTTCTGCCATGCTGCCTCTTATATTATGTGCAGATGATGAACTGCAAAAAATACTTTGTTCTTTAGCCTTTAAAGTGAATTACGAGAGATATTGAGGAAAAAAAACACTCCCATATTAAGTTTGTGAGGCTTAATAGAATTTGTCTGTCCTTGAATGGATGCTATTCCGTTCAGGAATGGTAGATTTGATTCTTATGCTTGAACTTGCAGAACCATGTTGTGAACTTTTCCACACGGAAAAGTTTTTGCTTTCAACCGTACTAGATACCACTACAGTGTCTTTGCATTCCCAACTGCCTTCAGAAAAAAATATATTTCTTTTTAGCGCCTTCAAGGTGATTATGTTCTCCTTATATGTAGAAATATTCCTGGCCTAAGAGTAGATTATTCTACTAGTCTTTGATGAAGTTTTCCTTTTCTTTCAGATTACATGGTAAATATTTTGGTAGTTACTTACTGTCCAAATTCCCTAGATGGGTGTATTTTGGTTGTGAATATTGACAAAGTAATGAACATCAGGTTATTTAGAAATGCAAGTTTTTTTCAGAAATACAAGCTGCTGTTGTTCTTTTTGTTGTTGTGGTGGTATGTTTTTTCCTGTGTACTAGCGAGGTGCTACACTCACAGTTTAGCACCGGGAGGCACTGAATCAATTTCCGGCATGTTTGTTTTCACCTTGCTCTAAACGATGATAGCTGAGTAATTTTTTGCAGGACTTGCATTTATTGTGCCTTACAGCACTAATTCTCCCCTCCATGCATGCCTGTGAACATATGTTCCGTCTCTAACCTAGCAGAAAAACTGAGCTACTACTAGATCTTGTAACTGCCTACGGCAGGGAGGGGGATCGCACGCATATGTCTCGTCAGGCTAAGCACCCCCTTCCAGCACCCCAGCATGGAACATACAGTTATGCCAAAGTAATTCCTACACAAGTTCATCAGAATATACTTGATGGAGAAGATACTTTGAAATACTGTTTTATCAAGAACCTTATGTTGAAAAGTGTCTAATGCAGCAACTTTGAAAGAGATTGAAATGACTGAAGTTGCTGAGTGCCTCAGATACAAGATAACTTCAGACTACAATTGCTGTAAAGGACCAGGCTGTCCAAAATAGAGGTGCTATAACTACTATTCTTCACTGTCTTTATAAATTGACAGGCTGCTGCGGCAGATGTATCAGTCGTTACTATCACTGATGATTTGTATGCCATTACAAATGTCCACGATTTGTATGCCATTACAAATGTCCACGAGCAGTTATCTGACTCTAGCCTAAAATCTGCGCCTCGACTTTTGTAAATACCTAGGAGTTCTTTTCCTCTCTACTATCATCAATGCGTTTTTAATTAGTAAGAGACAACCTGCTTCTCCTGTGGTGGTTAACGAGGTGTGCTCAGTTGAATGCAGTGGGAATACTGTCATGTACTGATGAAGCTCTCGCTATCTCTGCAGAATTAGACAGAAGGATTTTTGTTCTTTATCACTAAATCCAAGTCAGTTGATATCAGTGTTTTTCACGTTGACGTAAGCATCCAAAGTGGAAAACCATTTATTTAGACTATTACTTAAAAGAGTTGTCCTCAACCTGTAGTCCGTGGTCCTTGGAGGCTGTAGCCCACTCCTAAGGAATGTGTGAGAGGCAAGTAAGAAAAGCAAGCCCATTGCCAGTGCACTTGTTTGCTGCTTTGACATGTGTTAGGGTTCCATTCCCTAGAACAAGATACTGAGGCTGGGTATGTACCAAAGTGTAACCACAGCGGGGCAGCACAGTGAAAGGAATTAAAATATCATACAGCTTTCAATCCTTTACTTTGTTGCATTACTTTGATTTAGTTTTGTTTCAATATTTCTTACAGTTGGGACCCGAGTTTTCTGAATGTCCTTTACCATGACAAGCCCACTTGACTCCACTTCACCCCCAGCACCAATTTCATTCCATTGTCTTTTTATAAAACTGTTCATGACAAGGATCAATCATGGATTATTTTCTCTGAAGAGGTGCTCCTCAAAAGGGAGAGAAGTTCAAAAAAAGACAGCATTATTATTATTATGCCCCTCCATACCAATGCACAGTTCAAGAAGCAACCTGGTTTGGGATTTACATAATCTCATCCAAGGATTAGCATATTTTACCTAGTTTTTGTGTAAAGGCAGTCATGATAGGAGGTACAAAGGAACGTTACAGAAGTTGTCTTTACACCAGAATCTTCTGATTCACAGTAGTTCAGTTACAACCTTCCCAAAGATTTGTGATATTCAAGCCTCATAAAATCAGTGAAAATGCCTATATTAAATGTTTCTCTGGGTGATGGAAAACCCCATTTGTTATAGATTTATTACTGTTAGTCCTATTTGATTTATAAAGTAAATATTAATATACTTTATTTCTGTAATATTTTCCCCTGAGAAATTAAAAATGTTTTGTAAGCATAAATCAAGAGCAAGTTACTTACCCAGAATCATATAGCAAGCCCTTGGCATATTTTACTAATGAAATGTAGGTACTGATGAATCTCTGTCCTATGTTTTCATCATAAATCCATCCATATTTCCTCTTTTTATAGAGCCTTTAGTGAGACAGCAGGTGTTTTATAGAATTATAGATTCTTCTTTTTTTTTTGTCCATCATATTGTCTATTGTTCCTCATCCCTTCTGCTCACATGCATGGTTCTTTGAATCATCTCTTTTAAAGGTCCTACCAAGGTTTTCTTGTGTTTTGTTCCCCTCTCCCCCTCCCTGAATTCTCTTCAGTCTGGTTCTTTCTGTCATGGTATTTATATGACCCCTGTTGCTGTTGTACCTGAACAGGTCACTGTCTTTAATAATATTTGCTGGAGAAGTTCTGTTCTTCCGGTTTTATGGATGATGGATTTATGAGATTTATTTTAGCGAAATGAAAATCAAGGCACATGGGAAGTCTGTGGCAGAGATATTTCTAGAACTAATTGGCAGATGACCCAAAGGTTGACAGAGCTATTTTACAGAGCAATTTGGATTATATGATAAGATAAACTATTCAAACAAAATGTGTTTTAGTACTGCCAAGTATGCAAGACTATGTGTGCAGGTTATGTCTATAAAGTGGAAGACTATTCTGAAAAGTAGTTTGAAAAGCATTTGTCAGGGTGAGGTCATAGTGGGTAACCATTTCAATTTGGGCTGCCTGTGCTATTCTGATGTTACAAAAAACCTAAACAATCTAGGGCCTCAATGTGTTGAATTTTATCATAATTTTATCATTAAGAAATTGGGAGATGACCTGGTTATGATGGGTCAATATCTTTGTGAGGGTAGGGAAGATACTGGAGGGATTTCCTAGTTAGAGGACAAAACTGTAGCGGATGCAAGTGCTGGAGAATAAATCCAAATATATTCAAATTTTAAAATATATAATTTTTAAATGAAAAAGCCATTCATCATTTTAACAGGCTTCTAGGGAGAGAGGTGCGTTGTCCACCACTATCTCCAGTCATAGACTTTTCTTGAAAATGTTCTTGTTTCTCAAGTTACTAGCTTCCATGAAGGGATGACTGAATAAAATAAGGCTGATGTTATACAAGTGGTCAGACTCTATGAGGTAATGATCTTTTTTTTGTCTTGAAATGTAACTGCTGTACAAATATTTATCAGTTGTTGATTGAACTTGTTTATTTTTGTGCTGAAGCCTAGAAATTATATTAGGCCCTCAGTGTATCCTACTGCCCACTGCTGGACTGCAACCTCAGAAATTTACATGGGCTGTAGAGAAGGATATGTTTTGGCAATTGATGCTGAGACATGCAGTGTTTCTGCTCTTCAAGAAAAACCTCTACCTGGTAAGAAATAGCTGCATTGTGTGTTTTATTCAAGTAGGGAGGAGAGTGAATAGGTGAAACCTTTTTTTCCTTTCTTCCATTCTACTGTGTACTTTACAGAAATTGTAAAGCTATATTGTAAAGCCATAGTTCTTTTCTTAGTATGATAAACATTTGAGACTGTCTTTTGAACTTCTCTATGGATTTCTTTAGCACCCAATAATTGGCTTTCATTTTTCTTTGGCAAAAAAAAAAGAGAAATCTAGGTACATCAAAACTGATAAAATGAACAATAGTTCCAGAAGCTAAGATCTTATTAACCAACCCTACTAGATCAACATTAAACTATTAAGAGACCAGCTATACACATCTTTTCCCTGTTAGTTAAGTACCAATAATTTATCTTATTTTGCATGAAATATTAGATTGTCCTCATTTGGTATGTTAGACAATGTTAGGACATGTCTTTGAAGACTCATGATAAGTCTTCAAACAACAAAACTGAATTTAATATAATGTTGCTTAAGAGAATTCCTTAAGGTCATCTTTTACATAAACTATTTTCTAATGAAAACAACGCTGTAAAGACTGTCAGGCTTTACTGCGGAAGGTATGAAGCACAGAGAGTGAACAGAAGATGTCTTTGGCTTCAAACAAAGAAATCTGCTTATAATTTATTCTAGAATGGGAGGACTGAGTACATGACCCTCAGACTGATTGTAACTTGCGGAGGTGATTTGTCTGCCCTATATATATTCCCACCTGTCTTTTTTCAGGGGGATCTTTGGCAGGCTAGTGACTGACTAAAGTTTTTTGGCAACAGCAGCTCATTCCAAGCGTTCTTTTTTCTGGGAATCCTGACGTCTCTTCCCTGCTACCTGCCACATACTACCCTTCTGTGCCCATTCAGAGAGCTCTCAAGATGGAGGACAGTGAGACACAACCAGCATAAAGTGTTCTCGCAATGGCAACCTGTATGTTAATGTCCTTTGCAGGGATGGAAAGTATCAGTCCTACTGTGCACATGAAGTTCACTGGTTCACTCAGGTCTAACAGGAATACTGGAATATGCTTTTCCCTAGCACTGGAACTGGATGTTATCCTGTTGTAGACCAGCATAGAACTGTTTCTGTAATAAACACTGATTCAGTGTTAACAGGCAGGATGCTGATAATCTTGTTTTCTTCTTTTGCCATATAATACATTATTTTTTAAGCTACAGCAAGTGTTCTTGACTTTTCCAAAGTACTGTATCTCTGTCCAGTTTTGATAGTTAACATGGAAATGTAAGTCAGCTCTTAAAAAAACCCCAGCAAACCAGTATTATTTCTCTGCTCTTGAAATTATCAGTTTTTTAAGTTTACGAAATCAAGAGTTGGAAATCATCAACAAATAAAAAGCTGAGGTGTGACCAGAAGTGTTTTTGCAAGTTCAGCAGAAGGCAACAAGAATGTTTGCCATTTGGGCTTTTCCTTGGCCTGTGTATTCTTGAGTCCTGTCCTAAAACTGTATAACAAAATTTTCTGTATTCATATTGTACTGAAGCTTCTGCTTAATTTAAAACATACTGCAATCTGTGTCTATTTAACAGAATGCTTAAGTGCATGTCCAACTTTAAGCACAAGCTAAATTCCTGTTATGGTGTTGCAAACAGAATCATAAGCATTTCACTTGAGCATTTTTTTCAGGCTGACTGAAGTTTCCTTCTTAATTACATCAAATAAAAAAAAAAATGTGGTTAGAAATAACAATACCAGAACTTAGCACTAGAAGATAGATAAATCTGCATCTGTACCACTCTCCATGCCAAGTATTGCTATCTCCCTTTTACAGCTGTAAGCTGAATCACAGAAAGATTGTGCCTGCTCAGTTGCATAAATGACAGAAATTGGGTATTGGGGAACAATGCATATTTTTGATTTAGTATACTGAACCTGGTCTTTTGTTCAGTAGGCTGGAATACAACTAACTTTTATTGCAATATTGACATATAAACAAGGTTGACATTATAAATTGTTTTCTTTTCTGCAGAATACATGCGTAAAATATCAGATGTGGTGTCATATGTTCGTAAAGAAGTACAGAAAAAGAAAGGTATTTCCATGTTCAAATCAAGTTAATAGATATTTAGGCAGCACCAGTGATGTCAGAGTAATAATATGTGAGTACAACTGGAAGCCACTGGTTATAAAAACTCAGCTCACGCTGGCCTCGTAAGACATGTTAATGGCAATCTTTTATATGTTTACATGACAAATGATTAATAGCTTTTGTGCTAACAGACAGCCAAATGAATAGCTTCAGGAGAAATTGTGGCAGTGCAATCATTTTTGTTCGTTCGAATTTAAAATGGAGTAAGTGACACTAGAATAGATTCCCTACTGCTTAGTTTTAGTAACCTTTTTTAGAACTGCAATCATTTTTACTTTAGTTGAGTTAGGATTTAGGGGGTTTTCAAACATTTTGTTTTGGGCTCCGCAGTACAAAAAAGGTGTTCACATAATGGATGAAGTTCACCACAGAACCACAAAGATTATTGCAGAGTCTAAGTACATGACATACAAAGATGGGCTAAGAGAAGTATGTTTGTTCAGGCTGGAGAAAAGGAAATGGGGGATTTTACTGTTGCTTCAGCTACCTAATGAAAGGTTACAGAGAAGATGGAACCAGACAGGCAAAGGATGCAGTTTGCATCAGTGGAAATTCTGGGTATGTATTAGAAAAAAAAACACTTTCACAGCGAACATAGACAGACAGTGGGACAAGTTGCCCAGAGAAGCTATGGAATTTCCATTCTTGGGGATATTCAGACCTCAGCTGGGTATGAGACTGGACAACGTGATCTAACATTGAAGTTGTTTCTGAGTTTGAAGTTGTCTCTGTGCAGAGCAGGAGGTTGGATCAGAGGACTTCTAGGGTCCCTTCCAACCTAAATGACTCTATGATTCTGTTATTGACAAACTTTAAAGTGGCTATTTAGCAGCCTTTACAAAATCAAATGATTTCTCAAATTGATTTCTAGTTCATCAGACCATAGTAGTACTGTCACTTCAAATTATGTATACCAACCTTCACCTTCATTATCACAGCAAGAAGTCCGAAGACTATATAGCCCATGGAGCCTTTTTACTCACAAATAGTAAATCATCTCAGATTTGAAGTTGAGACACATTTTTGCAATAAATTAAATTTGATATTTTGTGTCATTTTTGTGCTCTCAGGTGGCAAACCAAAGGATCTGCAAAACCGAGTTTTATTTGCCATGGCATTTTGTAACGAGGGACTGTACGCAGCTGGAAATGTAAGGCATCCTTTATGCTTTTACCTTACTCTTATTGTGTGAAAATCAAAGAACATTCAAATGCAGAGTTCACTGCAAAGACAGGAGTTAGAAAAAAGTGGAGGACTACAGAACTATAAAGGTCCACCCTGGTGTTGTATATATTTTCTTTGTTAAGACTTGAGACAAGAAAATGTAAGGGAGCAGGATGTAGTCAAAGAAGCAACAAAAGACGACAATCCTATTTTTAACAAAAGGCAGGGTATTCTAGAGAAGCAGAAAAGAAGGATGGAAAAAAACAGGAAGGAAGAGAAAATAGCCAAGAGAACCGCCAAATTGTTTTGTGCAAAATCTAAGTCAACAACCCAAACTGAGAATGCTATTGTACATTACTGCTTAAGAGTGGGACAAATACTTATACTGTCTCAAAAAAAAGTCAATACGAGTTCTTAAGTATTAACTGATGAGAGAGTCTTTTGTTATCAGACATGGACTGTTAGTAAGACTTGTATTAAAGAACACCTTATTTTTTCAATAGATTTGTTATCCAGGTTAAGAGTCGTCTGGATTTAAACATACTAAAGGCAAATGAAACCATTAGTGATGGGATGCAGTTAAACACTCTTGCTTTTGAGATTTTCAGAAGTTCTTGCAGTTCAGTTTGCCAGAGTGGGCTAGGATAAATGACCTAGACCTGATATGGATTTGTACTTTTCTGCACAGGAGGGCATTTTATTCTTTTATCACATCAAAGGTCTGCAGTATGAGATGAAAATCTGCGCTGATATCTTACAACCCATATCCAGCATCATATTCTCCCCTGATTACACTGTACTTCTGCTTGTCACTGACCAGGTATAGCATTTGAGATAACAGCATTATGTAATGGCATGTTCCTGTGATTCTATATGTGAATGCCAATACTATTAGTATGAAATGTCTGTAATGTAATCACGCAAGTCAACAAATTATATCAGAGGTGAACTTAGTTCATCTTGTGTTTTTAAGTGAAAGATTGGAAAGACTTTAATGAAGCACAGAACAATTGTCTTCTACAGATAGTGGATTATAAAGTACCTAGTGCTGAGATTTCCCAACGGAAATATTTGTGTGTTTACAGTAGAGTAAACACACAAAAAGATTTATGATTTGTGGTTTATGTTGTTTTAGAATATTTATTGATTTCTGGAGTAACATGAAATAGTGTGGTTTAAAATTATTTTATTAAAGCAATACTGAGAAATAAAACGTCTTGAAAATGGGACTAGTTGGATCACTCTAAAATGAACTAACCTGATCTTCAGCTAGTGTAAAATATAATCCAGTAAATTCAGCTGAATTCTGCTGGGCACTTTTTACCTTGGTTTAGAGTCACATATAAAACTTTAAAAAGTGAAGCTCAGAAAGATGGGTATTTTTTGAAGTCTTTGAAAGCTTTTAATGAAAAGTTTCATAGCCCAGTGATGGATTATTTCTCCTTATTTGTCAGGGGACAGTCTATACTTACAAACCTGCCCACAGTGGAGAAGCTGTCAAACTCTTGGATGCATGTAGCAGTTGTTTTCTGGCAGCTGATTTTCTTACTCCAGGGGACAAGTACTGTGTGGTAAGAAATGGTATTCTTTCTCATATGTAATAGTGGCTCTTTTCAGGTAATCGATATGTTGCTAAGGCACAAAATCAAAAGCCTTGCAGAGATTGGGACTGTTCTGATATTTGTTACAGTTGTGTAACTTCTCATTAAAGGAAGTAAATGGCAATAATTCAGGTGTGGCCTATAAAAGGGTCAGAACTTGCCCTAGAATGCAGGGTGGATAATTCACAGACTGCTAAAATGTCATATTGGTTCTGCTGTTGATTTGTGTGACTCACTATTGTTCAAGAACATAGCTGAGCAAAAGGTGGATTCAATTCAGAGAACAGATGTTGGAACAAGATATTCCTACTGATCTTTTCAGCCTTCAGCACAAATTGGAACAGCCTGAGAGATGCCTCTGTCCTGGGTCCAGGGACAGAGCAGGCCTGACTCATGGATCTGTCCATTCTGAGAAATTCCTTGGTTTCCTTCTGTGTCTTTGACTCCTGCAAGACATATATTTTAGCCAGCAAGTCTGATTCATCTCCAGGCCAGAAATTCTTCAAGTAGCCAGCCTAGGAACCCCAGGGTCTTAATCAATTAAGTTTGCTGAATCCGTATGTTTGTTGTTAGCATTGAAATGATAAATTTTACCTGACTCCGAATAGAGTAACTGATATCTAGCCATACTTTACTGTGGAATTATAAAATTGCCCCAGTAGAGGAAGAACTGAAGCACCATTATGATATGCCTCATTTTTCATGTGAGAAAACAAGACCTCTCCTTAAGTCCTTTGTTATGCAAAGAAAATTATAAGCAGGTTTTTCTATTGCTGGCTGAATGGTGGGAGTGCTAATATCGATCAAGCTTACATGTTTTGCCCTAAATTGTCTGATTTTGCTTAAGGATCATTCCTGTAGTTGCAGCAATTCACAAAAATTATTAAATGTTTTCCTTAGACAGGTGTATCTTGTATCAACTGGACTTAAAAGAAAAGCATGTTAATTCCAAGCAAAACTAGTAACTTTGATCTGCTGCGCTCAGACATTAGTTGAATTTATATTCTATAGATCACTAGTCACTTCCAGACTATTTGGTTATTCCACCCTCTTTTGACTATGTTTTTCTCTGTTCAACAGTCTGTAACAATTTCAGGTGAAGTACAAGTCTGGTTCCTGGAAGATGGAACTTGCCTCAGCAAGCTAAACCTTGATATTGAGGTACATGTAACCAGGAGCTTATATAGTGACTGATATTTAAAATTTTCTTTAATATTTTTCAATTCATAGCAGAGTATTCCACAGATTTGGATCAATCAATGCTGAGGAGTGAATTTTAAAAGTTTTAGAGAGTTTTAAAAAAGATTATCTTTAAGGACTGTTTCCTTGAACTAATCATATTTAACTCTGCCGTAAAGCAATGGAAACATTTAGCCTGATGTCCTAGTGATGTGTCTTTAAGCATATATTTGTAAATAAGGATCTAATTTTTTATGATATTATTTCATTAAATTTTTGTTTTTAATGAGTGTCAGAACTGAAAGGAAAAGTTTCAAGTGTATAAAAACTAAATGCCTGGATTGATCTCAAAAACACGTTTTAGGATATGAGTTAATAAAAGTATTTCACGTTGTTAATGCTTTGTCCTGATTTAAGATGCATTCAAACCCTGAAATCTGACACAGTAAGAAAAAAATTCCCTTTGTATAAAAGCTGTACACATAACAGTGTACTCAGAGTTTTATTTAGGTGGAACTTCTTTCACTTAAAATCTATCTGGATAGTGGATATAAAGTTTTTTTCTGATGAGCGCAGAATTAGCTTTTGATATGTAGATACAGAGCATAGGTAAAAATGCCTAGGATGTCTCTAAAATCCTTTCTTTGTTAAAAACAACAAAAAAGTTTTTTAGATAAACCACTTGAGATTTCTTCTCCAGCTTTTGGGGACTTTTAAATAGTAAAAGAAATTGCATACTAACACATAGCATAATATATCAAATGATACGGAACGGTTAAATATCTTTTGCTTCTCAACTAGGCAACTGCTATGGTTTGCTGTCCCTCCTCCAACAGTGTTGCTGTAGGGACCAAAATGGGTCAAATCTATTTCCTTGATGTTACCAAAGCTGAAGCTCCACGGGTTATTCACAGAATTTTTCTCTCCAAATTTCCAGTGCTGTCTTTGCAGTAAGTATGTAGTAACAAGGGCAGGAATATTGTCAGTTTGTTGCTTGAGTAATGCTGTTAGTTTATCAAAAAAATTTGAGTTTTTATTCTAAAAATGACAAAGTAAAATATTTTAACAGCTTCAGGGTTTTTTCCAACATATTCTGAATTGCTTGCAAGAGGAGTAGTAGCAGGATTTATATGAAAAATATAATAAACCTGTATTTTAAAAAGGTTTAACCGAGCACTGAAGATGCTGATATATAACATCCTTTCTGACAGATCACCATATGCAGTAATTATGCACAATTCCATGTATCTGAATTTAGAGGGTTATTTCTCACTGCATATAAATTTGAAGTTTTGTGAAATTAAGTTTAAGCCTTTTGGTCATCCCTTCTTATATGGCGGATTTTTATTGCCATTGGTAATTATTCATTTGCTTACAGTTCTAGAATTTACCAGTCCTCCTATAATTAGCTCTAGTGATCTAGAAGGCTTTTTTTGTTTCGTTGTTAAGGATTTTTTCAATTACTGAAAAACCTGAGAGTATTTTACTTCTACTTTTTAAAAAATAGAATGGATTTTGAACCGTTAAACTTTAATATAAATCTGCCTGTTATTTGGAGACTCAGGTGTGATCTCTTTTCACAGTTACCTAAGGTAAAACATTAAAAATAGATAGAGAAAGCAACTTATTCAAAGTCAAATCAATGCAAACAAAGATGTCTATTCAAAATAATATAAAAATCTATATAGTAGTTTTATTTTTAAAAATTGAACTTCAAAGAAAGATTTAATAAAGTTGTTAACATAGACTGCTGTGGAGTATCATTAGCTTTAGATTGACCAAACACTGGGCTTTATATGAGGCCCTGACCCTGTAAACCTAGAAGCTGAAATTTCAGTTCTGTTTATGCCTTCAGTGAAGTCAGCAGAGTTATGGGGGTGGAATTATTTGACCCTTTTTATTGACTGTATTGAACTGTTTTCTACTTGGATTTGTGTTTTACCTAGTTATGATCAGAGTGGCCAGTTCCTCATTGCTAGAGCTACAGAAGGATATATCTTTATTCTAGATGCCCGGCCTTCAAAATTATTCCAAGTTCTTGGATATGTAGGTAATATATATAACAACATTAATTACATTGTGTTTTCACTACTTGCTGTATTTTAAGTATACTTGCTGATCAGACTAAGCCACTCTCCTTCATTCTGCTTATTTTTTAGGAAGATTAAACATATTCTTCCCACCTGTTTCCCAACCATATTTTGTCCTGGCCAATCTTTTTTTTTTTTCCTCTGTAATTTCAGTTAGCAAAGGCACCAATATGACGTTTCTTCCAGGGCATGTATAAGTCACGGGGAAGAGAATGGATTAGTTGACCAACTGATCACAACTCCAGCACAAAAGTAACAGTGCTGGCAAAGAACTTAAGACCTTTGTGGCTCGCCATATGAGAAGTTAGACTAAAAAATGTAGATCATGATAGCTGGGTGCAATCTCCTACTGAAAATATCCGCCCTGTCTTTAACACGGGTACTATTGGAATTTTCAGCTTTGCTGGTTGATGCTGAAGAATAAAATATGATGGAATTTTAACTTGCAAAAAAATTCTTCTGAAATTTGTAAATTTGTTTATTCAGTCTCTCAATTCCAGTAACATTATACTTATAGAGCACATCTGTACATATAGATCTTCTTCATAACTTTTAAGTAGAAAGGGCATTATTTTATCATTTTAATTGGTTTGATAAATATAGAATTACATCTCCTTAGATAATTTTCAGAATTTGCCTGATCATGTTCTCATTGTCTGGCTGGCTTCTTAGAGGAGGGCTTTTCTGTGCTTTATTTGGCAGTTATCAGCAGACAGCCTCAAAATTGCTACAGTTCAACCTGGATGTATACTCAGATTTGAGTGTTTAATGTAATAATAACACTTTGGTGCTTAGCATTCTCAGTACCTGATGCCTCAAGCTGAAGTTGTGTGTACTCAGCACTTTCTGAAACCAGGTGTGGCTTGCCTGCCATTTTAGTACAAGTTCAAAACTGTGTGGTTGAGCTGAAGTTTATTCTGAACAGGCCTCTAATTTTGTTTCACATGATATCTTAGTAAAAACAATGTTACCGTGATTCAGTAACAATTTACATTGGTGTTCCCTACCGACTTCAGTGTTGGCAGATGAAGTGCTCGATCTTTCTGTAGTTTCTGACTTCAAGAATGACTTAGTTGAAGTGGTGGTACTTCTTAACGTAGCAGAGGTCCAGCGAGCAAGACTGGAAATTTTTTGTCTGTCTTCAGCACTCACAACAGGTAAAAATTGAAATATTATATTTTTCTAAGGCAAGAACGTATTATTGCTATCCCTTAACAAAAAATACTAACAATCTTAGTCTCTTTCTTCATCTCATCTGTACATTCTTTGGGGGCACCATTTCTCATACAGCATTCTGTAGACTTATAGTCAGCTGAATTATTTCAGCAGAAAGACTGGTATTTTGAGGGACAGCCAAGAAAGGAAGGAGAAAAGTAATTCACTTCCAGAATCACAAATCCACCACTTAACTACTGCTACTACTACTACTACTGGTGGTGGTTGTTGTTATTATTACCATGTGGGCAATGCCGAAAGCCAGCCACAAAGAGGCTGTGGGCTTGGCACCACCCATATGCAGACTAGCATATCAGGTGTTCAGCGTGGAATTAATCCCACCAGCCTCTTCAAAGAATGATTATAGGTATATAATAACTCATTGGGAAAAAGTTAAGGTTGATATATCTCAAAAAATAATGATTCCCTGTCTTTGTTATAGCTTTTCTACATAAAAACACCAAGGAAAAAGTCCACTGTATTTAAAAAATATTAACGTGTATCCCAATAAGGAATGTTACAGAGAAACATTCTCTGAAGAAAACAACACTATGAGGAAAAGGGAGAATTAAGGAGACTTAAGAATGGCATACCTCCATTCACCTTCTAGAAATGTGGCCCTGTGTATCCACAGTGTGCAATGTACATATCGGGACGTCACGGTTAGAATGTCTATTCATAATCTGGAAATAAGATGAAGGGAACCTGTTAATCATTCACTAACTTGGGTAAACTATGCTAAATTCTCAAATACTGTTCATGATTTGTTTTATATATGCCATCCGCAACTGTGAAACATCCCAGTAATCAGTAATTTGTAGGATACAGCTATATTATATACAGCTATATATAATATTATAGTATTTTAGAAGTTACGTAAGTGAGAAAAAATGGACCTCAGTGTCATGAGTGATCACAGAACTTTTAATTGTATCTGGTATTCTAGGAATATCTAAAACTGATGTTCTAGGAATGCATTGATTTGGGGCACTTTCTGGAATCAGCTGGGAAACTAATTCAGTTGTCATGAAAGGGCTTAAATGCGTTAACGTATCTCAGGCATAGTGCAGGTTAGTGCTGCACTTGGTGTCCTCACCATGCAGCTAGAGCAGGACAGGCTTGGTTGGCAGTGGCACCATGCACTTCCAGTTTTATGTCACTTCCACCTAAGAATTGCCAAATCAATACAGTTTGAGGTTTCAGTGATGTCTTTTATGTATCACATTACAGCAAAAGTCATCCTGTGTTCATTATTAACATTATTCTATTTTTATATCATTTTACTCACTTCATATGCAATTGAATTACTAACAAAGCCTTTTGAGGAGAAAACTTCTGTAAAACTGTTAGTAAGCCTAGTGTCAGATTTTCTAGTTATTTACGTTTAATTTTTAAAAGGCCTTACAATTTACAAACTTTTAAAAAACATTTTTCAATGAAGTTAGTATTTTCTTTAAATATTCACTAATGTTGAGTTCCTTTTTGTGCCTGTTTTTGGACATATAAATTGGGGCTTGATTTTCAAAGTTGCTGAAGATCTACAGTTATTGCATCAATCTTAATTTCAGGTGTCTCTTTAAAGCTCAAATTAAGGAACCAAAAAGAATAAAATGCCTTTTTGAAGATTTAAATTTAAGCATCTTAACCAATACCACCCAGGCTGTGTGTACTTCATGGCAGAGATGCCTAAACAAGTTCTAGATGAAGGCAATAATGACATGAACCTCTATGCAAACTAATTAGCACTACTTATGCAATACCCAAGAAGCAGGATAAATTAGTGTATGCAAATTGTCAAATCACTGTGATTAAACTGTTTCTAGTACTTCTTTAGAGCTAGCAGAGCTGTGTCTCTGCTTCACTGCAGCATGCTACATCAGCATAACCCACAGAGTTAGTGTTAAACCTAGGTATCTTAATTTTGAGTGTTCTCCTCTCACATCATACATACTCCTTGCTGAGACTGGTTTTCATAATTACTTGATAGGTGAAGTACCAGCATTAGTGGTAGTGATACCTCTTCCTCCCTGTTTCTTTTTTCAATCTTTTAGATAATGATAAGTATGTTAATGAACAAGGAATGCTTAATGCTAGTGCCATTAAAAAGGAGCAGTATGATCTGGATTACCCTTTGAGCTCAGCAGTCAGATTGAAGAATAACACTGTGTATGGCTACTGTACCTGTGCACCTTTCATCTGTAAATACCAACTCTCTGAAGAGGTAATTCTCTGAAGCTGCTTTATTTTGGGTGGTGGTTAAATACCAGCAGAGAAAGGCTGTAAATAAAATGAATACAGCAGGCAATTATCTTAAAGAAATCCTCTCTGCACTAAAAATACCTACTCCATCCATAAACATCAACTTTCAGTATCCTACCACCTGCTCAGAAGCCTGGCAAAAGCAATCTCCTTGTTCTGTTACACAGAAAGCGAAATATTTTTCTTTAAAACTGCTACAGCTTGCAGGCACTTCACCTGTAGCTTCTGTTTTGGAGATGTGCTTTGTGCAGTCCACTGAGTAACCTGAATATCCGGCCGTTGAAGGAACTGAACCAATGTGAGCCCATGACGCTAAGATGCAACTGCAAACGCAGCCCAGCCCTGCTTCGCAATGAAGTAGCGGGGCCTTCAGGAAGCTGCTGTCAATGCCTGCTGATGAACTGGAGCTCTCTGCAGCTCATAGGTCTCCCTCAGTTTAACAGTCAGGTCAAGCAAGAAGGTGAATTCCAAAGGCAAGCATTCCACCTTGTCAAACGCCGTACTTTCTGAGCCAGGAAGCATACTGAATAGTATATATAGGCCCAAACATACTGAATACAGACCCTTTTGAAGAGATGAGAAGCAAATCAGCAGCATAGCAATGGTGCTGCTTCCTGAGCTCAGTAATCCAACAACCTTTTAAATTGCAATGCATGTGATAACCCACGAAGCTCTCGTGAGTCTTCTGAAAATGGTGTAGATATTTCCATCATCTGAACTGCTGCTAACATTTTGTTTGTTTGGCAGAATATGTTGGAAGATCCATCAGTATTTCAATCGGAAAAGAGGACTCCTAGTAATCAGTTTGGATCAGGTTTCCTCTGTTTATCACCCAACAGCCGGTGGCTGGCATCAGCAGCAAAGGATGGTGTTTTGTTCATCTATCATACTCTTACTATGGTAGGTAGGCACATGTTTTGTTCAGTTTACATGAGAAAGAGGTATGAAAGCTACTTTCTCTTTCACTGTAAGCTATTCTTCACTTGACTGTAAGGTCTTCCAGAAAAATTTATGTTGAACATGAACTGACATAGCGTTATAGAGTAGAATTGTTTTTATAATGAATGTGTGTATGATCATACAAACTACTTACTTTCTTCTCCAGTAAATCTTAGGGTAGATAATTTTACTACACTTCTTTTTCTCCTGCAAAATCAATATACTACAAACATGCCCCATCTGTAGTCAAAAATTTTAAACTCATAAATCGTAGTCTTTTATGTACTTTGTATTGACATTTTTTGATTGACTTTTATCTAAAAATAAAGCAGCATAATTTACAGGCATATTCCATTAGGAAAACGTATTTGCTGACACTGCTTCTATGACCTTTCTAGGATATACTTGCTCAAAAGCATTGTCATTCATATCAAGGAGGGGGAATCAGATCCATGGTGTTTTCACTGGATGGCAAATTCATCCTTATTAATGGTGAAAATGATGGTGCCCTGGTGTGTCTGAAATGGAAGTAAGTATAAAGTGGCAGACCAATACTGATGGTCTGTCTCCTGACAGGCTAATTTTTGCATCTACTTGTGATTCTAGACTTCCTTTCTATTAGTCTCAAAGTAAGGAGAAGAACCAGATAGACATAAAATCATTTCTCTCATTTTTAGAGGCAGTCTCCCTAGCTCATGAAAAGTCTTGTACTTCAGGTATGGTTGCAATACAAGATATAGGAGTATCTTCTGATAAGTATATCCATAGTGTGCTTCTTATCACTCTCAAATAAACCATCTGGAAGGGGCTCTCATGTGTGTAAGGGAGGTAATCTCATGAGATACTATTTTAACTTAGCGATTAGGAGACATCACAGCTTTAATGGAAATTCAGCTGTGGCTGTAGAAAGCTCTTAGCAGACATTAGGTGTAAGAGACACTTGAAACTACAGCTTTTCTGTGGTATAAAAAATGTTCAGGTAGATGCATAGATTAAAGATGACTCCACCAGAGCAATACTCTGGGTAATCCATCTTTCAGAATTTCTAAGTCTGTTGAAACTTCACTTAATTATGCTATTCTAGAATGCAAACAATATTGAATCATATGTAAAAACATTGAATAGGCATTTTTAGACAACTTAATAATTGTGTTATAAAGAATATTTAATACTTTTTCCTTTTCCATAATACATACAAAAAGCCCCATCATTTCCCTTTCTGTTTACTAGGAAGATAAAGAAAATTGAAGTTAAGGAAGCTGCTTTTCACTGGCAATCTCTTCTTGATGTACTGAACAAGTCTACTTTGAATGAAAATGTTGTTTTAAAATCTATGGCAGAATGGCAGTTTGACCCAGAATCCCCATCGGAATCAGTTCCAGAAGAGAAATTTAAGGTGTTTTCTTTATTTTTATTGGGAAAAAGAGTTTGATAATTATCCTAATATTACACATGATAAAAACTGTCCTCAAAACAAACTCTCATCCTTTTGTAAAAGTAGAATACCTCTGAAGATAAGCTGAATATGCTTAATTATTAATTTGTGGAATAGTATTATCAAGAAAATGGAATAGGAAGGTGACATTCACATCTCCACTTTCACTTGGTTTCTTCAGCCACAGAAAACTTGTGAAAGTCAGTTTCTCCTGTGTGAAGTTATGTGTCATTCCCAGTCTGATGTTACTGCTATACATTGTGTATTACCAGTCATATATTTTTCTGTTGAAATCAAGCAAAGCAGTGATTACAGAGATCAGTATAGTCAGCCTGTTTGAGTCAAAAGGCTTTGCATATTAGCAAGGGTTTGCAGGATCAAATCTGGGGACTGGTTAGGGAATAAAAATGTTGTAACGGTCTCTGGAATTTGGTGGTGGTGGTGTTGCTTCTAAGGTGAGTCTATTTTCTATTTCTTTTCTGTCTCGTTCATGCTCTCTAAGTACCTGAGATGGATGTTTATATCCTTAATTTCAGGAGGCATCACTTAAATCTTCCAATGTAGAGGTGACAGAAGAAGATGGAAACATCACTAGTTTGTATTCAGCCAGTACCAATGACATGACATGGATAGGTCAGAAGATACAGAAGGTACTTTCATAGAATGAGTATTAATCAAAGCCAGAGTTTTCAAGAGTCTGTACTAATTTGGGGTGCTAAGTTATATGCTGTAAAGGAATCTAGCTTCTGAAGCTTTTCTGACATTTGTACCTCTCTTTAAGGCATTGTGATCTAAATTTTTAGAAATCCTAAGTTAAGCCTATAAACACATCAGAGAAGGTACCTAGCACAGTAGGAGCTCTAAATACCAAAAGACCACTTCTACACAAGGAGTAAACTAAAAAAAAAAAAAAAAGCCAGAGAAATCGGCTTCTTTCAGAAACTTATAAGACTTTTTTATTCTAAAAGTCAAAAAGTTGCACAGAAGATTATTACCAGGAACCAAGCAGGTGCTCTCTTCTTCCCAGGAGCCAGAATAACAAATTCTGTAGCACTGATAAATCAATACCCAACAATATGACATTAATTACCAAACCCCGGAGGTTTATTGCAGGTTAAAGTTTAGATGAGTATGTTATCTAACCCAAGTTTTTATAAGTAAAAGTGTATCAAAGATCTAACTGTCTACAGAGAGGGGATTTAGCACTTTGTAAGCCTGGAAACTGCTATGTTAATGTTAGTATAAATTATTGTTTTCCCAGAAATATGAATATATGGATGCTAGGATGTTCTTTCTGATATGAGCCAGAGCTGTGTATTTTGTTCAGCTTTTGACGTTCAATGATAGAACAAAGCAAAATATCGTTGCTTTCTGCTTGGTCTCATGAGTGACTTTCGAGATTATGATGCAGTTTCGCAAGTGGCTCAGGTCAATTTAAGACGTAACTGCCACTGAAAGTGGCATCTTCTCTATCACTGTCCCAGACATGTATTCCCGTTTCTGCTTTGATGCTGGCACTCGTGCTTTGGTGTCTCTACTGGAATTTTTTGGCAAATCCACGTGACTGTGCGTACACACGAGTACCACATGACTGTTAGTATCAGCTAGGGACAGGGGATGAGAAGCAAAGGTTGAAGGGCAGCAATGTGGTCCTAGGTTGTTTTAAGCTGCTTGTTAATGTCCTAGGAGACTTGCATCTGACTTTTAAAGGATGGAGTCCATCCAATGTCAGAATGATACACCCCTTCCTTTCAATCAATAGCCATCAGCCTACTTAAAGTTGTAAACTTATTTTAGAAAGCAAATTCCAGAGATGCAGACTAATTGCAAAATTTTCCCTAAGAGGTGAATTGGCAAGGCTGTAGGGGAAAAGAAAATTTCACAGCTCCCAGAAAGAGTAACAGATGTTAGTTTACTTGTATCTTTAAATATCACACTGGAAATGCTTAGTGACAATGAAAAAGCTAAGGAATATGGAACACTCAACAAATTCTGGCAGTAGGCTTTTGGCAGTTCAGTGTTTCTGTAATTATTGCACTTACGATTACTTTTCTTTAATATTTTCTTTCTTTTAAGCTCTATTGCTGTACAACCTGGTTGTACAATCTTTTTTCTCTTAAGCAATTCTAAGAATCATCCTATTGAAGTAGGATTATGTCTGTTTCAGTTATTAATCCCTTTGGAGTTTTATTTTCTGTACAGTTAATATTCCTTTGGAGTTTTATTTTCTGTACAGATAATGTTCCTTTAGATTATTTCAATCTTTTTTTTCTCTTCTTGTCTATTTTTGTCTTTCAACAATATATTTATTGTATGTCAGGTCATTAGAGAAGAGACTCAGAAGTTTGCTAACCAGAAGAAAGAGCTGCAAATGGGAATTAAAAAGCTGCGTAAAACTGTGAGTTTCTTGCAAGGGTAATGGCTCAGCTTACCAGTTTTGTTTACAAGTGCACTTCCTTTATGGCTATCAGCTCTAGCGCTTAGTTACATTTTTGTCATAAACTCTGAGGTAATAAAGAGATGTGCTTCTTCAGGGACTATACACTGAACCTACCCGGGTACAGAATTTTGCTCTTCCTTTTGTTGAACTGTATGAGATAGATAACAACTTAATAAAGTTCTCAGAACCAGAGAATAAAGAGTTGTGTACTACAGGTTCTTAGAAAGTATACAGAACTTCACGTGTAACATCCAGATCAACTTTAAGTGAAAGATGAAATACATTCACATACTACTCTCTGCCACTAGCTAGAGGCAGCACATTCTGCCAATTACCATGAAGCAGTTACAAGTGGAGGCAATTAAAATCATTTGCTCTGGTATGAAGTTCTATAGTGTTAAAAATAGCATTCCCTGTATTCATATTCAAATTGCTTTTTACTCCTTATACTTATTTTTAAAAAAACAGATTCAGAAAATGATGCATGAAAATGAACAGGTGCCAGACATTGAGAAACTCGAGCAGCAGGAGTTCAACCTCGATACAGAAGAACAGGAAAGAGCGCAAGCAGAGGCTGAACAAGAAGTGGCCAGGGTATGATAGAATGAGGGGAGAACATTTTAAAACCAGCGGTGAAAAGGAGAAAGAATGATTGAAGAAGAGAGGATGATCTCAATGTTGCTGTTCATTGCTGAGAAGCAGGAAAACTTTGAAGTATTTTAAGTCACTTTTTGAAGCAGGTGAAGCTGCTGATGCAGACATTGCCAATTGGAATATGATCTATGCCAGAAGCTATGAATCTGCCTGTGGCCTTGGGCACATTGCTTAAGTTCTTTAATGCTTTTCTTCACATGTAAAATGATGCCCTTCAGTAGTATGCAATATAGTTTTTGGAGAAGATAGCTGCAGTAGTTTAAGATGATGAAATATTGGTAATTCATTTGAACTGTTAGGTTTATTTCAATAACTCAGTACAAATTGCCTGAATCTTGTTATTTTGCATCACATCTCTTTGTTTTCTTTTCTGTATCTTGAAAGGTGAGGAAGGAGATTGAGATGGAGAATTTAGCCAACCGCTATTTGCAGGATGTCATCAAACATGAGTGCTGGGATGCTATGTGTGTAAAAGGACGTGCAGTTAAGGTAACCTCTGCTTTCTAATTAATTTTTGGCAGTAGTTTATTGATTCCTTAAGGTACAGACACAAAATAAATAGAGGTATAACACATTTCTGGTTTGTTTATAATATGGGAAAAATCTTACTTCTTCCCAGGACTCATGCAAATCTTTCATTCTGTTCATTTTGTCTGAACCTGTCTGATTTTACCTTCTAAGATGGATAAGAGTGCTGATAAGCAAATAAGCAACTCTTTGATTCCTTGATTTCAGAGAATATCTTTCTGCAGTGTTGCTAAAAGGAGAGGTAAATATTATTTTTCTGTGTGCAGTCAGTATGACTTCTGCTGCACAGAACATGAAGGCAAAATTTAACACTGATTTTGCCTATTTTAAACAGAGAGAGATTAATCAAACTGATGTTACTGGATTATCTCAAGGGTGGTGAAAAACCAAGACATTTTGCAAAAAATCTATTTCTGGTTGAATTCTGTGGATAAAGAGGCCATGTCCATAGATTATTTTTTTTTTTTTAAAAAAAGGAAAGAACAAAGCAATTTTTAAACCAACCATTTTCACTACTGAAAAGTCAAGTAGTCTTACCCCTGGATTTTTACTATATTGTCTATATTAATTGATCCTCAATTTTATTCCTGATTTTAATAAGTCTTTATAACTGTTCAGGTATTGAACAAATGAACTAATAGATGCATTCTGAAGAACTTTTTACTTTGGGGTTTTGGTGTGTTTTTTTAAAATTTGAACAGTGTTTCCATATGGCTTGTGAAGTGAAGAATTATCCACTGAAGGAACGTAGTAAAGAAGAGCTGGAAACTTTGGAGAAAGTTCTCCGGTTAAAGAAGATTGAGACAGCTGATCTTAAGGTACAGTCTCTTTGAAGAGCTGCATAAAGGCATTTCAGATCACAATGTTCTAAGTTGGCATCTTAACCCTTCTTCACATAGATACATTTCTAAGGTCCATTTTCTTGCTGTAGGAATTGTCCAAAAAATTTAAAGAGATGAATAAAGATGAAATGATGTGTTTTTACTCAGAACAAATGTATTAGTATTAATGAATCACAGAATAGCTGAGGTTCGAAGAGCCCTCTGGAAGTCATCTAGTCCAGCCATCCTAGAGCAATTTACTCAGGGCCATGTCCAGTCAGGTTTGGACTATCTCCAAGGATGGAAGATTACATAATCTCTATGGGCTACGTCTTCCCATGTTTGACAACCCTCACAGGAAAAGTGTTTTATTATGTTTAAGTTGTATTTCTTGTATTTTGATGTATACCCATTTCCTCTCAATCTGTCACTGAGCACCACTGAGAAGTCTCTGGCTCTGTTGTCCTTAAGCCCCACAATCAGGTTTTTGTATGCATTACTAAGATCCCCCCAAGCCTTCTCCTTCTTGAGGCTAAACAATTCCAGCTCTCTCAGCCTGTCCTCACATGTTAGATGCTTCAAACTCTTAATTGTATTAGTGCCCTATCACTGGACTTGCTCCAGTATGGCCATGTCGTTCTTGTACTGGGGAACCTACAAATGGACCCAAAATTCCAGATATGATCATTTCAACTTGTATTATTTTGATGGCTGAGCTTAACTGCAGAATATAACCTCTGGATTTTTTTCATACATGTGCCACTGGATCGTCCACAAATTAACACAGCTGTCATGTTTGTGATATTCAGATTCAGAAGAAAAATCATGAGATTGAGTCTGAGACTGTGTTATCTAAGGAAGAAGGAGTGAAGGCAGAAGAAGCAGCGGCTGATGATAGTGCATCTTACTGCCTGGTTGGAAGTCTGAGCTCTCAGTACGGCGGAGACACATCTATCCTATACCACCAATGGGACTTGCACACCAGGGAGCAGAAAGTCAATCAGATAGTATTATTGAAGGTGATGTCTTCTTAAGTTTGTATTACTGTACATACAATGGAGAGTTGCACAGGTCTCTGAGTTACCGAGATGAAAGCTGATAAATGCACATAGTGCAGCAGAGCACCATGTGGATTTGACAGCTCAGGTCTGGAAGAACATTTTTATGAAACTGGTTACGCCATTTGAGAGTATCTGTATTTGCACACTGGTGTTTCAGTTTAAGAGTTTGTACAGGTAGCTTGCACATCTTAGCATGCCCTGTGAAAACATGACCTCTTTCCATGTTATTTGCTGCTGAATGAAAGATCAGCTGGATTCTATCATCATTTCCTTTCTCTCCAGTCTTACCATCCCTTCATTTGGAGTCTTCAATGTTTCTATTATTTATTATTTATTAATATTCATTACTATCAGACTCTTACTTCTCTTAACACTGGCCAGTTTAAGTAGTAAACATGCTACAGAGTAGGCTTCTTATAAAGATGATCTACAAGGGCAGAAGAAGTTAAACTACTATAAAGCATTGCCTCGTCAGAGCTCTTTAAGGCTGTAAATGGTAGCAGAACTCAATGATTATGCATTGTAATACATGAAATCTAGAAGATACACTAATGTTTAAAGTAGATGAGGAAGAAACACAAGGAGCACTTTTAGATGTGAGCTTGGATGTAACAAGATCTTTCTACCGTCTGGCTTTAAAGATGCATATTGTATATCTAAGCGTAGATATATCTTCAGTATTCTTAGCCAACGCAGCAAGCTTGCTGAGAGCTAGATGGCTGACTAGACATTGAGCACGGCCTTTTTTCTCCCAGCAACACTGGACCTTATCTGCCATCCTGCGTTATTACATCCTAACTTATTACTGTAGTAGAAATCAATGAAATAATCTTGGACACAAATATTTATTGTAATACAAATTGCAAACAGCTAAGCATCTCAAAATGTGAAGTTTAATGATAGAACTGAAATCCTTTGCATGTTTCATTTTAGTAAATTGACACAGTAGGAGAGACACATGGTTTTCTCTCTTAATATTCTACTTTTCCTTGCTGACATCAATTGTTTAGGCTAAAGGAAGAATTTATCCACTAAGAACGCATGCTTTTAAAAACCATAATAAGGTCTCAGGTGTTTTAAAAAAAAATAGCTTCCAAAGTTTGTTTATTTAATGGGCACATTTCACTTACATATGTCAGACAGAAAATCACATGAAAGCATATCAAAACTGGAAGTTGCATCACTTAAAAATCAGGAATGTCCTTAACTCTGCCTCCCTTCACCTGTGATTTACAATCTCTAGATTTACAGGTCACATTTTTTTTTTCCTTTGAAGTCCTTCCTTCTTTCAGCTAAAAAGTGCAAAAACCAGCAAATAGAAGGCAGCCTCATTTTTTATCTAGTTTTGGCAGCAGTATGTTTCTTTCAGAATCTTTGTAAAATGGCAAATATGTAGAAGAAAAGGAGTAAAAATATATAGGGAAAAAAAAACCTGATAATTTGCCCACCTCCACTTAAGAAAGCTTGAACTTTGCCCTTATGATTTTCACAAAAGGACTTTACCAGTTTATCTCTCTGTCACACATATAAATACACACATTTATGATTCTGATGTCTTGAGGAGTAGTATATAATCATGGATGGATGTGATCTGTGCAGTATTGCTGTTTTCTTTTTTGTTATTTCAGGACATCATTTACAAAGTGAAAACTGCTTTTAATAAGGAATTTGACATAGTTGCACGACAAAAGGAGCAGGAGATAGCACGAGTGAGAGAAAGAAACATAAGGATCCGAAAAATCTTGGCACAGCTTGATCTCCACGTGGAAGTGTGGGAGCCAGCTCTTATCGATGATGAGATACCAGAGCGAGCGCTCACTGTTCAGGATTCAGAGGTGTGTGAAAAATAAATCTTTCTATTTCACCCACTCGAATACAGTTCTCTAATTCTTTTCATTTCCAGACATTTGTCAGTACTGAAAAGCCTTAAAACAGATGTCTGTGTACTTAAAATAATCTTTTTTACTCTTTTGCTTCCCTTCCCCTTTTAGGGAGAAAGCTTTTAGTAAGTCAATGTGAAATTAATAAAATGTATGCAATCTTAATTTATTGCTGTTTTTAATTGCCCGTAAATTAGGTAGAAATCCCGTCTGTTCCTCACCATAAGATTCAAACCAGGCTTTCAGGGATTACTTCCATAGATTAGGGTTTCTCTGTTTTCTCTGAGCACCATTTTGAAACTAACTAGTTTCAAACTAAGTATGTACGTACTAATGTGTACTTAGTAGTACTGTACTTATAAATTCAATTGATCGTTTATAAAGCAACACCATTTTCTTATACAATATATTCCACTGGTCTTGTCTGTTCTTTTGGTCAGTCTTTCCCCACTTCCCTTTTCTCTCCCACCAGTCTGTGTTATTCCACTGTCAGAAAAGTAATGCACAAAACACAACTAACATCGACAGAAATGACGGTAGTTTCTATTTCAACATTTTTAAATATAGCTTTTGGAGCTGTTCAAAAGAATGATTTTCTTCTTGAAGAATATTATCATAGAGCAAAGATACAAAAAACATTAAGAATTATGATTGCACCATCTTTCCAAATAGTCCACGTGTGATCACGTTTGGAGAAAAGAACTCTGATATGAACCTCATTTTCTTCCTTCAGATTAAAGTGGAAAAATACTTGACTCAACAAGAGAGAGAGAAAGCAGAAACGCTGGCTAAGCTTGAAATGGAGAGACGCCTTGCTGCTGTGGTACTTAAAGTAGTATCCTTTTTACTGAGTAGGCCTTTGTCTCTGGTTAGGCTTATTTAGTTAATGCTGCACTGGAGTATCCCAGTAGTGTAGTACAGGAGAATAAATTTAAAATGTTAGTTAATGATGATGTGCGCCTTTTCCTTCTTATTATTGTTTACAATCAGAACAATGTAGACCAGCTGGGGGAAGAAAAGAATTAGTGTTAGGCTCACAATTTTAAAAAATGTGCTTAGTGGCAATTAAAAATACCGTATCAGGTGACATTTCTAAATGCATGCTACTGCTCAATCAGGAGCTTTGTGCTTGATACCTGTTTGTTGACTAAGTGACCTCTGTTCTTCAGGATCGACTAGACAATCATAATGCTTTCCTCTGCCTTTAAAATGCACCTGTGAAAAGCCTAAGATGGTTCTGGCCCCAAAGAGATGCACAATAAGACAGTGCCACTACAGCTTCCTTCCTCCTAGCCTGCCAACTGGCCAGAAGTAGCCTATGCCTATGTATTCTTTCCAAAACTGACAGAATGATTGTTTTAGTAAGTTATTTGGCATATGAACATCTGTCCACCAGAAAAAACATTTGAGACCTTTAGCACATTTCACACACATCACCAAAGAGCATTAATCTACTAGTGACACACAGTATAACCATGTGCGTGATCTAGAGATGAGCTACCCTATTATCGTTCCCAAAACTTCCAATTAACACACTTCCTTTTGTACCCTAACATATTTTTTGTGGTCGTTCACAGGACAATGAAAGACTGCGTGCTCTTAATGACATGATGGGTGGAGTGCTAGAAGTCACAAAGGAAGACATCTTGAAAATGGTGAGCTGTGTTTCTGCCATATCATTTAGGTAGCTTGCTGGCTTTTAAGGAAGTGTGAAAATCAACTAGCAAATATTTCCAACCTAAGTGATAGAAAAAGGTTGGAGAATTGTACAATTGTATTATGCTTAGATAGACTCCATAAGAGACCCTACATGGGACTCAAAAGAGACCACAAGATTCTAGTGCCTGCATATGATTTATCCATCAACACCTGTCCCTATCAGAGTGGCATACTATAGCAACACAACTTAGTATTACCATTATAACAACTGTGCTGCTGGGGTAAGGGTCTATTATCCATGGCTGTGATCTTAAAGAAAAATATTGTGTTCCATTTAACTCAGCAAAGATAGATAGTACAGTGGTAGAGGAAGGAAAGAATGTGAAGGAGTGTCGCAGAAAAAGGATAGGGCATACCCAAGCACTCTCCCTGGAATTGAACTGTTTTGGAAAATTAGGACTCCACTTAGAACTATACATTAGCATTGAGTTATATTTGGAGTTCTGAAATAGAAAATGTTATATATCTTGTACTGACAGTACTATGTTTGAGTACGAAATACTAGTATTTTACAAGATCCAGTAGTGAATTCCTGTAAGCAGATGAGAGAGACTAGCAAGATATATACACACCAAAAACTACTGGTGCAAGCAATAGACCAAAGAAACAAAATATGTATGTGTAACTTAGACTTAAGGCTTGTACCTTACTTACCACTAAGAAATACCTTTAATGAAATTCGATGCATGCTATAGTTTGTTAGCGTGCTGATGGACACTTAATGTTGCTTTTGAATCATATTTGTCTTTAATACTTCCAGGATATTCCTCCACCTACTTTTATATCCAAGCCTGAGCATGTTTGGAATGATGAAGAGAAGAAAATATTTAGAGAATATGAGAAAAAAGTCAAGGAGCTGAATGAAGAAAAAGAAAAGTATAGAGGGGTAAATTAAAATGAGAAAAGGAATACTTTTGTTCACAGTGCTCATGACCAAAGCTTCTGATCTTTCTTGAGAGCTACTTCTAAAAATGAATACTAATAAATAGAAGAAATGAAGAACAAAGATCATGTGGCATATTAAATTAGTCCTTGCTTAGACAGTAAAATAAGCAATCTCTACTTATACCAATTAATATGTACGAAAACTTGTGATATCTGGCAAAAGGTAGCTTTCCTTCACAAATGTATTCCTAAAATGTTTTTTTCCAGTCATGTTCCTAGAGTTGCTGATGCCATACACAATAATACCATGATTTTTATCCTTCAAAGTGGTATTTGGACAACATAACTTGGTAGCCTAGCAGCACTCTCCTTCCAAACAAGTAATTTCTGGGACCTCTTGGCTGAAGGATACAGTTCCATATTGTGCATTCTCCAGCATCTGATATACTTATATCAGAGCTTCTTTCTTTGTTCCTTCAGATGTAATATTGCTGCCCCTGTCCTTCCTTTCCTCAGGCCCTGGAAAGTGAACTGGAGAAACTTGAAGCTTCCATCCAGGAAACGACAAAAAATTTTGATGAGACTGTGTGCAAACTCTCTGAAAGGAAAGTGAAATCAGAGATGGTCATCTATCAGGTATCACAGAGAATGTTAATTTTTCACCTCTGCCTCTGTGCAGCAGGAATGTTAACATTTTTATTACAATCTTTCCACAGGAAGAACTCAAAATAGTCAATCTTGTTTATGCTTTACTGTTGGATGAAGAGTTGGACACTAGAGAAGCTGGACTTCATAATTTCCTTATGAAAAAGGAGAAAGAAAAAGTGAGTTATCATTTGGAATGCTGTTCTCAGGAAACATGTAATATTTACAATATAGGGTTTTTTTGTGAAAACTGCTCTTTCCAAATCAAAATTTTGCCATAAATGATTTTCTGGCAATTTACAGGGTCATTGATTTTTTTTCAAGTTGTACATAATATATGTGTTCGTATGTTTTTGAATAGATACTCATCTTGGTTCATCTGGAGTTCTTTGGTAAAACTCCATACAGTCAGAAGGGCTTGCTGCTATTTGTTTGCTAAATATCATATTTTTTAGTATCCAGTATCAATCTGGAAGCACCAATTACGGATGCTGCTACGACAGAAAGATGCACAAAAGAATGTGTAATGCCATCACATTTTTTGCTGAAGTGTCCAGTGTAGGCCTGGGCCACGCCGACTTGTGTTTTCCAGTTCAAAGCATAGACAGAGGTGGCGTGTGAGTATCTGACCATGGAAGGAGAATATACCACGGAGTACAAAGTGTTTATAGTCTTATTGACTGGTTTAATCTCCTGAACAGTTTACCCATTGACTTTTATTACTATTTATTGACTTGATATACAAGTCAATAAAAGACTGGAGAGCACAAGTAGTAGATCTGGATTTCAATACAAGTACTTACTGCTCACAGTAATAATTTTGAGTGACAGTTGTCCTCTGTCCTGTCAATACCTGTGTGACTCAGGTGATCTAAGTGGTGATTGCCTGCCGATTGGTTCAGGCTCCTGGGACAATATTATCCCATTTGCCCACTTTGTCTTTGTGGAGCTCTTCCTGAGTCCACAGAGAATATATTAATGCCTCCCCATGTCAGATCTCCTACTCGACCTGTACAGACCTCTGTGTTTGGAGCTGCAAGCAGCCATTTGTATATGAGCTAAAGAGAGAGGTTCCAAAGCAGGCATGTAGCCCCTATCACTGAATAGGCTGAACTAGTTTTGAAATTATTTGAGACCAAGTGTATATCAGCTTACATTTTTCAAAATACATCTTTTTTTAAAAAATTTTCTAAATGGTTCTGTTGATATATCTTTTGATCCATGCAAACAGCCAAACACAACAAAACAGGTTCTCCAGAATAGTATAAGCATTTAACAGCCTTGATAAAACCAATGAGCTTAATACCCTGACACATAGCAGAACTATGTCATGACAGTAGAGAAACTGCACTGTAAAATGAAGAGCCCTCCACTGAACGGCATTTGAGAATTTTTGACTGGTCTTGAACTGCATTTGAGAATGTTCGACTGGTCTTACCTGTGATGACATGAAAGGAAAAGGAAATCTCTATGCAAGTGAAAACAAGTATCAACATAGGTCCTTACATTCAAAGTTTAAACAGAAGACTTCCAAGCATCTGTATAAGATATTTCTTACACAGATTTCTTAATTTCTTAAGCAGTGGACTAGTTTAATTTCACACCTTCTCACCTTTTAGCAGTATCTACAAGTAACACCCTGAAGAAAGCATTATATTGTTAGTGAAAATAGCTCACAAGGTTTTCTCTTGAAATACCAAAGTGTCAGCTTCATCAGTGTATATGAATGGCCATTCAGTGTTTCTGCTGGCTGAGTTTCATTCCTGAAATCTTCTGGTTTTGCTGTAGGTCAAGATTGCAAGAACAATCCAGACTACAAAAAATAAAATTGAAGCTTACACAGACACCTATGAAAATGCAATAGCTGAAGAGAAGGTGAGACTCTCAACAAACACAAGGAGATTCAGAAATTAAAATGTCAATGCTGTGTCTTGATAATGAGAAGAACACACTTCATTGTAAGCATGGGATGAGTTCTGGTCAACTTGCTGATCACTGAAATTAAGCAGTAAAGGAGAGTATGTGCATAGAAGAATTTATTAGTCTAGGTTGCCATGATGCTTGGGAGCACTTAGAAGAGCACCATATTCTGTATTTCTAAGATATGGGGAGGTTGATGTATTTTTAAAAATAGCATTGCGTAACAAGGAAACTTTCTGTTTTCCTCCTAGAATCTGGAGCGTGGTTTTACGAAGGAGTTTGCTGGCGTACCTGCTAATCTCCTTGATGAACTTTTCCAACTTTACAAACATCGACCAAAGTAAGATCCCCCTGATTCCATCTGTTTAAATACTAGTATTTCTTGTGTGTCAAGAATGAGAATGCTATTTATTTCAATAGTCTAAATTATTTTGATAATCAGTTGTCTGCCTGCTTTTTATTGGACAGTTAACAATGGTTGTTTTCCTATCATACTAAGGATTGCTATTTTGACCACTTATATTTCCTTATTCACCTCACACAATCTATTTTAAATGCAATCTAAATAATCATCAGTTCTCAGAAACATATATTCTTATTTTGTGTAAGACACAGTCTTACTTATTTGCTCTTTGCAAGAGATTGAGAGTATGCAATATTCTTAGTTGTTTGTGACCTTTTATGCAAGAGAAAATAAAAGTAAATACTGTATGTACTGTGTATGTGCACTAGGACCCCAATGACAGAAATGCTGCTTGACACAGCTAACCCATATGGGGATTGCTCAGGCTCGGCTGAAGATTACAAAGATGCACTTACCCTTTTAATGAAAGCTATGGATGAACTGGATAATCCTGAGCACATGCCTCATGGCATAGACCTGTCTATATGGGAACGTTTTTGTCTAGCTAGACGAAATAAAATGGAGAGTGAGGAGCTGGTATGTAAAATTCTTTATTTTGCCGGTATACTTTATGCTGTTTTGGGGTCTTAAACTTCTGTGTTCAAGTGTAGAGTCAAGCTAGTCGTCAAATGACAATGCAGCATACATAAGCTGCATTTGAGTTTGAAAGTTGCTTCTGGCCACATTCAATTCAGAATAATAGAAATGTTATCAAGGGAAACCAGCTCTAGTTCTCTGTCAGAGGAAAAATTAGCATATTAATGTTGACAGATTTGATCAGAATGACTGTGACCTTGATATGGTTTCATTAAAAAAAAAAAGTTAATTTTTCTTTTCTCTATCCATACCAAAATACTGTTAAGGTATTTGATTTCCATCATCTATTGGAGTTGTTTTTTCCCATTAGCATTCTAAATTTACATCAGTGCATTCCCATATTTTTCTAGAACACCAAGAGCAATTCTTAACAAAGGGTGTTGCTGGAATGTTCTAGAAAGCTATTTGTTTAGTTTAAAAGCATGAAGGCATAAATCTGAATTATCCAGAGAAAGAGGTACATGACCTTTGACCAAGAGAGAAGGAAATATAATTTCCCTTCATGTGAATAAACTATGCATAAATGAATAAATTATTTTCTGAGCTGAGCGTTAGGACTGTAACCTCTATGTCTCATGTGCTTTACTGGGATTCTCAAAATACCAGGCTGGATATTTATACATACATATGTCTTCTTAAGAGCTTGTCTTCTCTGTTCTTGAAGAGGCTTGGCCTGACATACTGACAATATTGAAAATGTTCATAATGTCATGATATTGCTTGCTTAGGTGAAATGGAAGGCACTAACACTGGCAGAGATGCAGGCCTTTCTCCAGAGAAGAATGGATGACAATGAGAAAATTAAGTCAGAAATAGAAGACATTTTCCAAGAACTCACCTGGTAATTTTCTTTCTTTTCCTATATTCAGCTACATTTTAATATTCCACCAACACAGAACCAAAAGTTACACACAGAATTACACAGCTGTCTTATCCAACACTCTTTTATGATATAAGAGACCTATGATGTCTCTGAAATGAGGTGTTACTGCAGCACATGTGAGCAGGCCAAACCAGTCTTAATCTACCATCTTAAGTAACAGCATCAGTAAGGGTGGCAGCATGGTCTTCAATGCAAACTGACTGCCCCAAAAGCTACATCATACAGTGAATGCCCCAAAGCCTTTAAGGCCATATATGTGCTAGCTAGCTCAATTAGATTTCGCTCATGTAGTCCTAATATACAGTGATCACTCTTAATTGCAATATGGTGCTGTCACGTGACACCTGATTTCACTGAGCTGCTTGGACCAATATTTCACTTGTTCGTGTACATGACATAATTTTCACATTCACTGTCATTCAGGAACAAATCCCAGGATTTGGGATTTGAAAGAAAAAGGGGTGCTGGCTGGAAGTCTTCTCCATTTCCTTTTCAATTGTTATAAGATTTCTGTTCAGTAAGGACAATCTCTGTCAGAATATCTGATAGATTATGTTAAATTGAATCCAGTGGTTGGAAACTTCACATATGGGAATAATAGCAAATTCTGTAGTCAATTCAGGTGCAAATAGAAGACAGGCTGTCAAAGAAGAACCCCTATGTGAACATACCACTTACCAGTAATAAATAAAAACATTTTGAGAATCAGGGGAGAATGTATATAATCCTACTGAAACCATAGAATCATGGAATGGTTTGAGTTGGAAGGGGCCTTAAAGATGGTGTAGTTCCAACACCATGGACAGGGACACCTCCCACTAGACCAGGTTGCTCAAAGCCCCATCCAAATTGGCATTGAACCCTTCCAGGGATGGGGCATCCACAGCTTCTCTGGTCAGCCCATTCCAGTGTCTCACCACTCTGAGTAAACAATTTCTTCCTAATATCTAGTCTAAATCTACCCTCTTTCAGTTTAAAACCATTACTCCTTGTTGTATCGCTACACTCCCTGGCAAAGAGTACCTACTCATCTTTCCTGTAGGCCCCCATTAGGTACTGGAAGGCTGCTATAAGATCTCCCCCAATGCTCCTCTACTCCAGGCTGAACAACCCCAACTCTCGCAGCCTGTCCTCATAGGAGTGGTGCTCCAGCCCTCTGATCATCTTCATGGCCCTCCTCTGGACTCAATCCAACCGGTCCATGTCTTTCTTATGTTGGGGCCTCCAGATCTGGATGCAGTACTCCAGGTGAGGTCTCACCAGAGCGGAGTAAAAGGATAGAATCACCTCCCTCAACCTGCTGGCCCCACTTCTTTTGATGCAGCCCAGGATGTGGTTGGCTTTCTGGGCTGCAAGTGCACATTGCCAGGTCATGTTGAGCTTCTCATCAACCAGCACCCCCAAGTCCTTCTGCTCAGGGCTGCTTTCAGTCCATTGTCCACCCAGCCTGTATTTGTGCTTGGGACTGCCCCGACCCAGGTGCAGAACCTCTCAAGCCTGGCCAGGTCCCTCTGGATGGCATCCTTCCCTCCATTGTGTCAACTGCACCACACAGCTTGGTGTCGTCAGCAAATTTGCTGAGGGTGCACTCAGTCCCAACTGTCCATGTCGCCAACAAAGATATTGAACAGCACTGGTCCCAGTACTAGCCCCTGTGGAATGCCACTCATCACTGGTCTCCACTTGGACATTGAGCCATTGACTGCAACTCTTTGAGTGCGACCATCCAGCCAATTCCTTATTCACCAAGTAGTCCATCCATCAAATCCATCTCTCACCAACTTTGAGACAAGGGTGTCATGCGGGACAGTGTCAAATGCTTTGCACAAATCCAGGCAGATGATTTCAGTTTTTCCTCCTTTATCCGCCAGTGCTGTAACCCCATTGTAGAAGGCCACCAAATTTGTCAGACACAATTTGCATTTAATGAAGCCATGTTGGCTGTCACCAAGTACCTCCTTATTTTCCATGTGCCTTAGGCATAGTTTCCAGGAAGATCTGCTCCATGATCTTGCCAGGCACAGGGGTGAGACTGACCAGCTTGTAATCCTCCAGGTCTTCCTTTTTTCCCTTTTTAAAAATTGTGGTTATGTTTCCCCTTTTCCAGTCAGTGGGAACTTCACTGGACTGCCATGACTTCTTAAATATGGATAGGGGCTTTGGGAATTT